>CATIWF010008641.1:0-17972 GCA_949630135.1 Balakata baccata | reverse complement strand
TCAATCACAATTACAAGTAGTAATCGTCATTCGTACACATTTTGCATGTCATTCTATTTATCAATATCATAAGAATATAAATAATATCAAATCATGTAAACATTTCATTTGCTTATACTTATGCTTATGTCATTTTCTTTTGTTGTGACCAGGCTAAACAGATACTGTCCCGAGTTTCCATGTGAACATTTGCATTTGCTAGCTAGCTTGATCATTTGTAACATTTGCACATTTGTTAGGCCATAGGCCTTTTCTTTTGCTTTTAAACATTTATTTGGGCCATAGGCCTCTTCTTTTGCTTTACAATGTTATTTAGCTAGTCACAACGCCTTTTAAATCCATATGCATATGCATTTTGCAAAAATCATTACTTAACATTTGCATTTATATCACATTTGCATATTCAATAATCAATCATTTCATGTAAGAAAAGCCTATAACATAACCATGTATTTAAGTCATTCATCACCTTTTGATATCATATCATACCATAACATTCATGTAATTCATATGGCCGCAAGTCAAGTCATGTTGCACATAGCACGTAATAATCACATTACACGTAACACGTACCAAAGAAATCGTTCGATAATTAAACTCACCTTTTCTTTTGCTAATAAGCCTCTATCTTACTGTCTTTCACTTCCTTGAGGCTCTCCAATATGCTGTGGACCTAACTGAATGTATACTTGATCAATTGGTAGCTAAATAAACTTAAACAAATTGAAGTATGCATTTTAAGGACCACTAATTAGGATTTGGTCTAAAGGTAGTGTGACCTTCATGTGTTCATTAGGTTATAAATTTTTCTATACTAGTCCAATTTGCATGATTCTTATTTCTAATTAAAGCTAACATGTAGGGATACGACATATCTAAATTTCAGACCAATTGGATAATTGTGGAATATTTTATACAATTTACAAACATGTTCTGTTCTCTGCCCTATTTTTTACTATAGGCAGTTTTGAGACAACAACTTTGCTTCTTCATATCTTACAACGTGTAAGTCATATTTGTATGAAAATTTATATACACATAGATATGTTAAAATGGAACATTTATCATGTTGACAACTTTCATCCATTCTGCCTCTAAGATCCTCATATTGTGGGGTAATTGGGACTGGTCAGAAACAGGGCTGGCATCCGAACCAGTTTGACTTGTGAAAGCTATAACTCACAACATACATAACATATTGAGGTGAAATTTGTGCAAACTTTAACTAAGACATATACCTATAACTTTCATGTTTGACCATTTACAGATTAAGTCTATAAGGAGCTCAAAATTGGCTAAGAACTGACTGGACCTGCCCCGAACACTAAGCAGGCAGCTCAAATATGGAACATGCATAACTCTCTTGCCTATAACTCAACATCCGCCAATAATCGAGTCCTGAAATTTGGTATACAACTAGATAACAGATATATCTATAACTTTCATGTTTGAGCTTCCTCAAATACGGACTTTATCATATAGAAACAGAATCAAAATAGAAAGTGATTTAGCTAGGTTCCTTAATGGAACCAGTTCCAGTCGGATTCCCATATCTTTTTACCGACATAAAATCATGCAAAACTATTTATATAGCCTTAAATCTAAGACATAAATCTACAACTTTTATGCTTTGTGCTTCTTCAAAATTAGCCTTTAACATGAAGAAAACGGAGCATGAATTTACTGTCCCCATAACAGAATTTCGGGGAGCTTACCTAGTTACTTATAAGCAATAACCTTCAAGTTAACAATTTTCAATTTAAATTTAATATCATAAGAAGAGATGGAGACTTACCAGAATTCCTAGCTATAGTTGGCTGCTGAAAATTTTTGATGAAGAAAGGGATTAGGGAGGTGAGAAGATGAGGCCAAGAAGAAGAGTTGCCTTCCTATTTGAGCAGCAGCCCCATCGCCTCATCAACTTGTGTTTTTTTTTTTTTTACTTTTTTTTTTCTGTTATTATTTTTAAATAATTTAAATAAATAATAAATAATTAATTAAATTAATTATTATTATTATTATTATTATTATTATTATTCTACATAATTACAAGTACTTAGTGCCAAAACACTATCTAGTCAAATTGTCTTTTTTTTTTTAAATATAACTATGCTAAATTTCCTTTATTTCAAAAGTAATCATTTATTTAATTTTATTTTTAATATCTTGTGTCCTTATTTAAATTATAGCTAGACACGTACGACTTGGTCCTATTGCGATAAACCGACCCGTGTCAAGTCTATCTCGTGAATACGTTCACGCCAAAATCCCTACGTATGCATGTGTTTCGTGTGACAGACATTTACAAAATGAATATGTCCAAATGAAATGCATGTGACAATGCATGTATGGATGGTCGAGAATGTTACAGGGCAACCTTCCAAATATATTGATTCCTTCTTCTACAACTTTGGGGAACATGGTGCCTAAAAGGCCACTCAAGAAGCCATAAGGAAGAGGGGAAGACTTTCAATAGGAGGAGAAGGCCCAAGTGCACAAGAGATGCCAACTCCACCACCACCACCTCCTCAACCTCAACAACTTACATTGCAAAGTCTTTATGACTTTCAAATGCAATCCTTCACCACATTGAAGGATATGATGCAACATCTCCATCTTGACATTCAAAGCATGCAAGGGCAACTTAATATGAATGTGTGCACCCATAGCATTGAACCACCCCCACCATTTGAGGGGGAGCAAGGTGATGAAGAAGAAGGAGATGGTGGAGATAAATAGGAGGGCAATGATGAAGAGGAGGGTGATGATTAGTTAGGAATTTGTACTTTTTTTTTTTACTTTTTTCTTTATCCACAATTATGTATTTTCTTTATGACATTAATAAAACTATCTTTGTCTTATCTCATTCTTTTTTATATTGATAAAGAGGGAGAAAAATAACATATCTAAGCAAAAATTTAAAATTTTTTAAAGGTTGACTTATTTGACTTTTGCTTATTAATATGTTTTGAATCCTCAAATGATATGAAACTTTGAATACATGTTACTCTATATGTTAATTTGATCATTGAACCTTTAATTTGATATTTTTGCATAGTTTGATTGTCAAAATCAAAAAGGGGGAGATTGTTAACCAAAGAGTGATTGCTCTCTATTTTGATCTTGACAATCAAATTAATTATTACTAACATTCTTGTTAAGTGTTATTTTGATAGTGTTCAAAGTTTTAGCACATTTGGTTAAGGTTTCCTCATTGAACAAATCAAATTAATTATTACTAACATTCTTGTTAAGTATTGTTTTGATAGTGTTCAAAGTTTTAGCACATTTGGTTAAGGTTTCCTCATTGAACAAATCAAGAATTTCATGGAGACGTGTAACTCCCGATCAAGACAAGGAACTCCCGACCGGGACACAAGTCCAGACTGGGAAGTGCCATGTCCAGACCGGGAAAGCATTGCTCAAAGTGTCTCAAAGTTCCAGTAGCCAAAGCAGACCAGGAAAGGCTATGTCCCAACCGGGACCGTTAGTTTCCAGACAGGGATAACAATGTCCCGACCGGGACTGTAGAGTAGACCAAGCAAACCAAGTGTCCAGACTGGGAAACTCTGCAGGGTGATGACCCAAAAGTTCTAGTAGCAAAAGCAGACCGGGACATGGGATATCCCAACCGGGAAAGGTTGCGGTCCGTATGGGACATTCAAAAAGACATGACCGTTGAATAGGGACACCACCATAATGTGCCACATCATCAGAAAGTCAAAACATACTTAGTCAAAACTAACTCAAGTCCCGACCGGGAAGGGTAGTCTCGACTGGGACATATTCAAGGCCTAGAAGACCCAAGTTCTTAACAGTGGCATCATCGGGCAAGTCCCGACCGGGACAAATGAAGTCCCGACCAGGACACTTGAACAAAAACTAGCCGTTGGAGATTTCAGCCAACCAGAAGCTGCCATGTAATGCAATCGGGCATTTCCCGACCGGGACACCTCTCTCTGCATACTATATTTAATGCACTTGTAAGAGAACGTTAGAAAGAGTTATGGCACTATTTGTAACGGCTAATTGGTAGGAAATCAGTATAAATGCCTTACCAAAAGGCCATTTAATTTAGAGCCAACAACTTAACAAGTGTCAAAGCTATTGCAATTTATTTTCTCAAATCCTTTCATTCAATTATTTTTGTATAAGGGTTCAAGTGTTAATCTGAAAACACTTGGGTTGTCTTGTAATTGGGAAGTGTGAGCCAAATTACAAGGAATTGGTTGTTATGTGACCCATAAAATACAAGGGAAATTTGGGTTGAGTGTTAGCCTTGCTAAAACACCTAGTTGGGAGTAAACTAGTTGAAACTCAGATTGTAATCTAAGTGATTAGATTAGTTAATACCCAATCTAAGTTGGGGAGAGAAGTAGGGTTAGTTAATACCTGAACCTCTATAAAATTCGTGTCTCAATCCTCCCTTCTCTCTTTTATTATCTTGTTGTGCAAATTTTTAATTTCCCACCAATTCATCCCCCCCCCCTCCCTTTTTGGTGATTGTTTGGGCAACATACCCATTGTAGCACACCATGATTATGAGATAAGGCAAATGGATGTCAAAATCGCCTTTCTCAATGGATTTCTTGAAGAAAAAATTTATATGGAACAACCTAAAGGATTTAATTCTAAAGATAGTTCCAAAGTGTGCAACCTTAAGAGATCTATTTATGGTCTTAAGCAAGCTTCAAGGAGCAGGAATAAACATTTTTATGAAGCCATAAAAAGTAATAACTTTATTCAAAATCCTAATGAGGCTTGTGTGTATAAGAAAGTCAGTGAGATCAAGATTGCTTTCTTAGTTTTATATATTAATGATATTCTAATCATGGGAAATGGTGGTTTAACTAACATAAAGGTCTGGTTATCATGCACCTTCTCCATAAAAGACTTAGGGGAAGCAGCCTATATTCTTGATATTAAGCTATATAAAGATAAAGCTAAGAAAATGTAAGGGTTATCCCAAGACCCATATTTGGAAAAGATCCTAAAAAGATTTGGGATGGAAAATTCCAAAAGAGGATTAATACTTGTGAGGCATGGAGTGCATCTTTCTAAGGAAATGAGTCCCAAAACTTCTGAAAAGAGAGCACAAATGGCTAACATATCGTATGCTTCAGCCATAGGCAATCTAATGTATGTTATATTGTGTAGTAGACCAGACATAGGCTTTACTGTTAGCTTGACTAACATGTATCAACTTGATCTAGGTGAAGAATACTGGACAGCAGTCAAGGCAATCTTTGAGTGCTTGAAAACGACTAAAGATATGTTCTTGGTTTATAGAGGAGACGATCTAAGAATGGTTGGATAACAAATTTTGATTTTCAATCAAATAAGAATGAATTGAAGTCCATGTCAGGGCATGTGTTCACCCTAAATGGTGCAATAGTAGTATGAAAAAACTCTAAGCAAACGACCATTATTGATTCTACCATAGAGGCTAAATACATTGCAACCTCAAATGCCACCAAAGAAGTCATCTATTTGAAGAACTTCCTAATGGATTTAGATGTGGCTCCAATTATTTATAGCCTCATTCATTTGTGCTATAACAACAATGGAGCAATAACACAATCTAAGGAAACATTGTCTTATAAGAACTTCAAACATATGCTTCTACATTATCATTTAATTAGAGAAATAGTTGGACGAGGTAATATCTCTATGAGAAAGTTCCATCAGCTGACAATGCAGCTAATCCATTCATAAAGCCTATGACACAAGCATAGGTAGACCACCATCTTCAAAAGATAGGTCTTAGATACTACAGTGAATGGCACTAATGCAAGTGGGATTTTGTTATCAGTGTTGCATATACCCTAATGCATTCACTTCTTTTTATATATTAAATAATATACCACAATAGACACATGTATATTTCACATTCATAATAAATAAAAAATTCAAGTTGTTGATTATATTATGAATGTAGTAGTTACTTTATACGATGAAATATGCAACCCATTGATTATCCACATATTATCAAGTTGTTGATAATAATGATACTATAAGAAAATGACAGTTTAGCAACGGATAAATCTGTCACTAAATGTCACCAAATCTATTGCTAATGAAAATTAGAGACAGACTAAGTCCCTCTCAGAAATGCTCCTTGCAAAAAAATAAGCAAGGGACCTAATCTATTGCAAAAAAAAAAAAAACCGACGGACAGGTTTCTTGCCACATATAGGCATACAGATCTCTCACTTAATTTAGCGACAAAAATAGCGACGGATAAATCTATCGCTAATTTAGAGTCCGATTGTGTCTGTCGCTAAATTATTTTTAATTATTTATATAGTTGTCACTAATCCATCGTTTTCAAATTAATTGTTTTCATTAAATTTTATTTAATATTTCATATTTTAAATAAAAAATAGACTTTAAAAATTTTAATCAAGAATAAATTAAAAATGAAATCTAATATAATAAATTAAAACTGAAATCCAACTCTATCATAAATATAAAGTATTATTCAAGTATATTTTAGTTATGAAATCCAAACATTTAAGGGAAAAAATAGAGAAAAAAAAGACTAATTACGGTCATGATGTTGCTGGTCTTGCCACTGTTGTTGTGTTGTAGCAAAAGAAGATGTGTCTTGACCTAGAAACTCTATAAGAACCTCCCTAGTTAGATGTCAGTCCTCTATGCGGAGGACCACTCTCTCCTCTAACATCGACCGCATCTGATGCTGCATGTTCTCCAAAACTCGTGTGTCGATAGGACTAGGGATGTCAGAATCCTGGGACCTAGCTGTTGAGCTGCAGGATGAGGCATGACTGAAGAAAGTAAGTGCCTTAGAACCCATGTCATACATTCTGCACTTCTTCTCTTCGGCTACCGCTTGGAGGAATAACTCAATGGTGTCTAGCTTAAATGGCTCTATAGAACCCTTAGCTGGCTAGGAGGCAGATTCCAAAAGCGAATGGTAGCAATCCTGTAATTAGAAAACAATACATATAAAAAATAAGATCATTTGAGGACAGCAGGAAAACATATATAAAACAGTTGCAGTTTGATTCTTACAACAATATCCTGAGATCGCTTATCAATGTACTATCGACTATCAAGTGTCTATCTGGTATGTATAGCCTTAAATAGCTCAAAAGGGTCGGGTTCCCTGCCTAACTCACGCTCCTGAAATAAAAATAAATTGTAATGCATATAATATATAACATGATAATACATATTAGCATTAAAATAGAAAAAAGTTATAGTTAGAAGTCAGATTACCATCTTCTTAGCTTGCTCAACCATGGAAATTGATCCCCCTGTATGGAGACTTACATGATCCTTCACCCCAAGTCTCACTGCACCGATTCCTAGATGCAGTAGAACTCTTCCTCCTAAAATGCTCAGTGGACCAATAGGTTATCCAGCTATTCCAAATATCACCTTCTGCCTCCATTTGCACAATTCGTCTCCATATCGCGTGCCAGCCTAGGAGTACCATCTCTCATAAACCACTCAATCCAGATGAGGATCCCAATGACACACTTTCTGCAGTTTTTACAAAAAAAAAATCTTATTTAATTTCTTAATGAAAATTCAGTAGAGTTTCAGCTGTAAAATGAAGATCCAGACCCTATAAGAGGTCTCCAAAACACCTTCTCATAAATAACATCACAATACACCAAATAATTTTTATATGTCATAATAACCATGTAATGGCCACCAATAGGAGCTCAGAAGCTATTGTGCTACATGAAGAGTAAATTGCTAATTGAAAGTAAGAACATAAAATACATTATATACGAATTAATTTTGATGATGTATGAGAGGTATATAAAGGTATATATAAGATATGTGAGGTATATGTAAGGTATATGTGTGGTATATTGGCCGATTTCGGCTTTAGTTTCAAGAAATGGATGAAATAAATCAATAATAATGAAAAATAAAGGTGTCACAGCCGTGACAAGGGAGTGTCACGACCATGGCAGTCGATATTCATGGATAAACCTGACTTTTTAGGTCAACCTTCATAATCGTTAAAGGTCTATATATAAGCTTTTTTCACATTCTTATCACCATTTTTCACCAATTTTTCCATCCTCAAACCCAAAGAACAAATCACAGACACCCAAGAACATCAAGAGTGTGATTGTTCATGGTTTTTGAGTGAATTAAACACCAAACCAATATGGAAAACAAGATTAAAGTAAGATTTAAAGGAATTATCCATTTTGGTGAAGATTTGTAGGAGAGAGAAAATTGGTGCAAGAGGGACCACGAGTTTCCTTGCATGATCAAGTGTGTATTATGTCATCAAAAGGTAAGAAAACACAAGAACTTCATCTTTTTACTATGATTATGAAGTTATATGAAGAGATTTTGTTGTTTGGTTGAAAGCATATGGAGAAAAGGTTATGGAAGATGAAAAGTGTCGGAGTTTTAGGTATATTTATGTTTTTTAAAGTTATTAGAAGTGAGATACCATGATATTGAGTTGAAAATTTACTTAATAACCTTAGTTTGGGAATTATGGAATTAGATTTATGACTATACATAATTGCCATAGTTTGAGAATTGAGATATAGCTTGAGTTAATGAGAAATAATTGTGATTATATTTAGGTAATGCCTTTGAAAGGTAGAATGTTAGAGATGTGCCCAAAAGGCAATCGCCTCAGGCACTTAGTGTACACATTCATAAAGGCATATTTTCATTATATTAGTATTCATTTGCATATGAATTGATATAGATCTTAAACTATTTAATGAAAGCCCATGATATGAAATATAGCATGAAGGAAATCATGATGGGATCATGATAATGAGATTCCTATCATGTGTAATTATGTTAGTATCTAAATTATCCCTAGTCATAGAATTAACAAGACGGGACATTGTTGATCCGGATAGACTAGCACATGTTATACTCCTTGATATGTTATACTCCTTGATTAGATCAAGTAGTAGATCTCATAAGCTGTGAGCATGAGATGTTCAATGTTAACATGTGGATGCTTGCTAAGAGTAGTCAAGTACATTGGATGACCTGCTATGAGACAATCATATGGATTACCTATTCAAATGTCAATGATTGTCTCATCATAGCAATGGTGCATGTATCCTTAGACTTGAGGTACTCAAGGATATCTTGGATACTGATTATGTGCTTTGACTCCATTCCTTGTTGCCTCATAGAGGTCGCTCATAGGGTGGTGATTGGGTGCATTCAATCATATTTTTGGATATCATCCAAGACCATTTTATTCATTCTTCACACTTCTAATGCATGTGATCCATTGGATTCCTAGTTATGTTGGCCACCCGAATTAACAATTAATTCAAGCAAATCATGAGCGGTATCTAGCAACACGTCATGGCCCCCAATTAACCAAATTGTCAGTGGTTTGAATACAAACCTTTGCACAAGCAACAATATGTGCTATTCATCCCTTCATCATCCTACACCCCACTTAGCTCAATGTATGGACTATGTGTCAGCTCCGGGTAGATTTACGACGTCACACCTAGTCCAAGTGATATTAGATCTTGTCCTTGGGACTCATTACTCTATTTGACATGTCACTGAAGACCATCTTCAGGACATTTCCACTCTCTAACAAGAGGCCATGGGTATACTCTCCCTCTATCAGGAATGGTTAATGTTCTATTGCCTATCTAATTACCTTCAAATACCTTAAGATGTACCTAATCACCACCCTATGAGCGACCTATATGAAGCTGCAAGGAATGGAGTCAAACCATAGAATCAGTATCTAAGATATCTTTGAGTACCTCAAGTCTAAGAATACATGCACCATTGCTATGATGAGACTATCATTGACATTTGAATAGATTATCCATTAGATCGTCTCATAGCAGGTCATCTAATGTACTTAACTACTCTTAATGAGCTTAAACATGTTAACTTTAAGCATCTCATGCTCATAGCTTATGAGATCTACTCCTTGATCCAATCAAGAAGTATAACATGTGCTAGTCTAACCGGATCAACAATATCCCGTCTTGTTGATCCTAAGACTAGGGATAATTTAGATACTATCATAATTACACATGATAGGAATCTCATTATCACGATCCCATCCTGATTTTCTTCATGCTATATTTCATATCATAGGCTTTCATTAATTAGTTGAAGATATATATGAATTTCATATGCAAATGAATACTAATATAATGAAAGAATGCCTCTATGAATGTGTACACTAAGTGTCTGAGGCGATTGCCTTTTGGACATAATTCTAACAATCTCCCACTTGCAATAAAACCAATCACCATTGTACATTACAGCATAGGCGAGGATATGACTATCATATTCCTTTTGGGGTTTTGGTCTAGTCATTCGATAAGATAAGATTGAGTACATGTTTGGACATTTTGAGTACCATTGGTTTCTCTAGTCAATTGATAAGATTGAGTACATGTTCGGATATTTTGGTGAGACTACAATTCCTTTGCATTTGCAATGGCCCTATTGTTGTTCCAATCGTATTGGATTTACAAGACTAGGAGTCACTTCTAACTTTATGATGAATTCCCTTATCGAAACTGCTTGCTCAACTACTTTAGAAGGTAGAATATACTTTCAGCTGTGGAATCTACAGCCATCACCTGTTTGGAACTCTTCTACTCAACTACATAATGATTTAATGTGAATACATAGCATGACTAGGATTTTGAGTTATCCTTGTTGAATTGGATCCTTGTTGGGTTTTGAGGATGTATCTCATGCAAAAAAGATCAGTGAAAACAAAAAAATCAAAACCCGAATCATAAGATTCTACTTGTGCCATTAAAACTAATTTAACAAAATCATAGTTGGAAATTATAACTTTAATTTCTTGAACCAATTCTTCAAATTTCCTTCTTGTTGAGCTATAGCAAACCATAGCAATCCAATCTTGGATTGTCTCTATTGGTTAGCCACGCGGAAATGGAAGAAGAAACCACAAAGATAATTGTTTGAATAGCACATTGTGTATGTTCTTTGAGATAAATTTTAAAAAAATTAACTATTAATTTTATATGGTGGCTCATTAGTTTTTTCTTATAAAAATATTATTTATAGGTGTTTCCAAACAGTCTAGGATTGCAAAAATTACCAAAATAGGTTTAGGGACCAATTTGACATTTTATGCCAAATTGGCCAAAACTTGGTCTATTTGGCCAACACCTGTGAGTTGGGCTTACCCAGCTTGTAGGCATAGGCCTGCCACGGGCCCGTGGCAGGCTACTGGCTAGGTACGAGTAAATTTTATCTGATTTTATTTTCTTATGATCCCACAACAATCCGACCCTAAATAACTCTATCATATTTTTGGATCCCATCCAATACCATTTTACACATTCTTCACACCTCTAATGCATGTGATCCAATAGGTTTCCGGTTATATTGGCCAGCCAAATTAACAATTAATTTGAGCAAGTCATGAGCGGTATCTAGCAACACATCATGACCCCTAATTAACTAGAAAGTTAATGGTTTGACTACGAACCTTTCCCCCAATGTACAATTTATCCTTTCACCATCCTATATCTCACTCAGTTCAGAGCATAGACTATGTGTCTGCTCCCACTAGACTGACTACGTCACACCTAGCCAAAGTGATATTAGATCTTGCCCTTGGGTGTCATTACTGAAGGGTTTTGAGCATGTATCACATACATATTACACAGCGGAAAATAAAATTTTTCAAAACCTGAATCAAAGGATTATACATGTGCCAATTAAAACTAATTTAACTAAAGAAAATTTAGAATTTATACCTTTATGATTTCTTGATTTTCTTCAACTTCTCACCTTGTCGGGTTGTAGCAAACTACAACAATCCAATTTAGGATTGTCTCTAACAATATTCACGCAAAGAAGAAAGAATAAAACCACTAGGGAGATGGCTTGATCGCACCTCAAAATGCTAGTAATGTTGTGTGCTCCTTTGAGAGAAAAATTAACCTTTTAATTTTTCTTCTCCTAATGATTTTTTCTTGTCTATTTTCTGTCTTTTTGGGCTTTTAGATCCAAAAGAATATCAGTTTCATAGAGAACAAATTAAGAGTGGAGATAATAGGGAGTTATGAATAGTAGTAGTGATTAAATGGGCATTTAGGCCATTTAGTGCCACCTGCGGGCAGCTGTGCGCCAACGCGCACAGCAGCCTGCTTGGGCCTGCTGAGCAAGCCCAGCTGGCTTGCCAGGCTAGCAGGCCCGTGCAGGCCCGTCAACCCCCCCGAGCGATTTTTTCCCGCGATCTTATCGCGAACCGGCTCAAAATAATTTTCTCATATTTTGGATCTCATCCTAAGCCATTTTGCTCATTATTTACATCTCCAAAGCGTGTGACCCATTTGGTTCACAGTTATGTTGGCCACTTAAACTATCAAATAAGTTAAGCAAATCATGAGCGGTATCTAGCAACACATCATGATCCCCAATTGACCGGAAAATCAATGGTTTGACTACAAACCTTTCCATAGACGACAATATGTGCAACTCGTCCTTTCACCATTCTATACCCCACCCGGTTCAAAGCATGGACTATGTGTCAGCTCCCGCTAGACTGACTACGTCACACCTAGCCCAAGTGATTTTAGATCTTGCCTCTAAGACTCATTACTCAATTAGACATGTCACTGAAGACCATCTTCATGACAGTTCCACTCTAGCCAAAGATTCCTGAGTAATGATCCCAACAAGAGGTCGTTGGTATACTCTCCCTCTATTAGGAGCGATGAATCCTCTGTTGGCTGCCCAATTACCTTTGAATACCTTAAGCTGCACCCAATCACCACCCTATGAGCGACCTCTATGAGGCAACAAGGAATGTAGTCAAAGCACATAATCAGTATCCAAGATATCCTTGAGTACCTCAAGTCTAAGGATACAAACATAATTACACCTGATAGGAATCTCATTATCATGATCCCTTCATGATTTCCTTCATGCTATGTTTCATATCATGGACTTTCATTAATCAGTTTAAGATTTATATCAATTCATATGCACATGAATACTAGTATAATGAAAGAATACCTTTATGAATGTGTACACTAAGTGCTTAAGGCAATTGCCTTTTGGGCACATCTCTAACACACACCAAAGGCACTACTCAAAAGAAGAGTAGTAAAAATTCACATGGTCTAAGAGAGAAAACTCAAAAGAGCAACCATGCCTTCTTGTATAAAAGGCATGCACCTAAGATTTCACACACCACACAACATTGTGCTTGCTCACATTCATATTCTTTTCATGTTGTCAAACCTAAACCCCATGCAAAGTGGCGACAAACATTTAAGTCCAAGTAATGCCACTATTATATGAGATTTGGGCACATAAAGAAGTTATGTTTTTTATGGGAGGCTCATTGAGAACCTTCTAGAGCTAACCCCCATGGACCAAAATTTGAATGGGTACCAAAAATTGTTTGATTCTTTTGTATGTTACCTGTAAGTGGTCAAAGACACTTGCTCAACAAAATGTCTTCTCTCAAGTGATCAACCCCATTAAACTCAAACTTGGCATAATGTAAGGGGGAGCTACTTAAAGAAGAGATCACAAGAGAAGAATTAAATCTCTATGAAAAAGTACCTCAAGATCATTGAACGGTCTTCATATTGATAAGCAGTCTCTAAATTCATATTTTATGCTTTAAGATGATATACTTATCTTAATGTTTTTGTTATGTGTTTGTGTAACCAACAATTAGTATCATGTTGTTTAAATCTTTTAATATTCTCTCTTTTCTTCTCTCTTTATGCCCTATGTAATTGATCTTGACAAAGGCTATACTTACTTTTATTCTTTTTGATCTTGACAAAGGAGAAATATAAGAAAACATAAGCAAAATATAAGAACATAAAAGGGAGAGATCTTTCGAAAATATTGAGATCTAAAAAGTGTGATTTTTTATAATGGAACATGATAATCAAAATGGATTGCCTTGAAACTTGACATAATTGCTTTTCAATATGTTAATTTCTTTTTTGCATGCTCAATTTCATTATTTTGCTTAGTTTGATTGTTAAAATCAAAAAGGAGAAGATTGTTGACCTTAGGGTGATTGATCTCTATTTTGATCTTGACAATCAAATTAAATGTTACTAATGTCTTTATCTAGTGTCGTTTTGATAGTGTACAAAGTTTCAAGTCAATTGGATTTGATTTGCTTAGTGAACAAATCAGTCAAAAATTAGAGGACAGTTTCCCCCTTGGGAAAGGTATGTTCCCCCTTGGAAAAAAAATATCCCCTTCAAGAAAAGGTTCCCTCTAGAGAAAAAAAGTTTCCCCCTCGGAAAGTGCTCAATTTCAGCACTCCAAGCTTCAAGTCAAAAGTTGCAGAAAGTTGTTACGCTTAGAAACATGGTTTCCTGACCAAGAAACTCTTATCCCGATCGGGAAAGTTGACTAAGACTAGCCGTTGAAGAAAAGGACAAATCCAAGGCTACCATGTGTAAGGCTCTAATGGATATATGAATTTCTCGACCGAGAAACTGTCTCTGTCAAGCAACTTTTAATAATTCATTTTTAGAACGTTATACATAATTCTGGCACCATATGTAACAACTAATTGGAAGGCAAACACTATAAATAGACCTCCAAAAGGCCTTAGAACGTAAGAGCTTAATTTTAAGTGTGCCAAAACTCTTGCAATTTTATTTCTCAGTTTAAGTGTTAACCTTAAACATTTGGGTATAGGTTGTAAGAGTGATCCTTGTGAGAAAAACTCTTGTTTGGGCTATGTGTGAGCCTATTCAAAACACAAGGAATTGGTTATTATGTAAGCCATTAAAACACAAGGGGTTTGGGTTTGGTGTGAGCCTTGAGAAAACACTTAGTTGTGGACGAGCTAGGAAAACTCTCCAGTTGTGAGTTAGCTAGGAAACTCTCTTGTAATCTCAAGTTGAGATAGTAGAACTCCTAATTGCGGTTGGGGAGAGGAGTAGGGTTTGTTAACACTCGAACCTCTATAAATCCTTGTATGCAATCTTCTCTTGCTCCTCTACTTTCTATGTTTTATTTGCATGTTGGTAAAACACTCAAAGAAATCCATTAAGCCAAAAATTTCTCTCCCCTTCTTGGTGCACCATCTTTCCAACACGAACTAAGTGAGGAAGTGATTTAACAAGACAAGAATACTAATAAACATACCAAAATACATGCAAAACTTGACACACAAAACATAGTATATGAAAGTAAACAATGTGAAATAAACAAACACAAACAATTTTAAAAACAAACTCATAAACACATGCAATTGAAATGTAAACTAAACGACGAAACATATCCAAAATAATTACAAAGTCTAACATAAAACAAGGTAAGCAATTCCCATCCCCCTATAATAAACCAAGCCTTAATCCCAAAAGGGCTCAAACAAGCGAACTTAACAAATAAAAAGAAGGTGGTGAGGGTGTGAAGAACTTCCCTGAAAGATAGGAGCTACTATGGCAGCGAGTTGGAGTCTGGAGCCGGGGTGGTGCATGATGAAATGCTAGGTTCTGCTATAGAAGGAGCTAGGTTTGTCGAAGCTGATCTACCAATGCTAAATTGCTGGCCTTAAGCTCCTAGAAGTACGCACTCAAATAATCGTCCATTGCCTGCTGTAGTGCCTCCATTGCCTACTAGCGCTCTTCTAGGGCTGTCAAATGAGCCATAACACGGCCCTCCATGTTAGTAATGTCAGCCTTGCCCGCCCCACTATCATCTTCGGAATCCTCCTCTTTATAGCTTATTTCTTCTACTAGTGCTGAAGATGAACTTGCTCCTAATGGTGCTGCTTGAATAGAGGGTGTGCACGGTGCCCATGAATAAGACCCCTAGGAACCCTATAGAAGTTTAGCACTAACTAAAGCTGCAAAATTAAAGTCAGTGGTGCCTTTAAGCATGATTAGATTTGTCTTGTTTGGATCAAAACTATGCAAATGAGTGGCTAGTGTAGTGATAATGTGGCCAAATCCTAAAGGGGTCGTGGGGTAACTCAAAATGTGTGACATGGCAGCAAAAATAAAAGCACATGTGACAACAAGTTTGCCCTTATGCAAGCATAAAAATAAAAACAATTCAGGGGTGCTCACCTTATTACTCTCGATCTTACCAAAAATAACATGGCATATGAATTTATGCATAACAATGTTCACATGATCAGTGAAGGGGCCATTTTTGGCATTGTGAGATTAAAGTTCTCCTAACCAGTGAAAAATTTCCAAGCCTTGTTCCTATCAAATCTTTAGGCACCTGTGTGACTCCGGTCTTATGAAAACCAAAGATTGTATGCATAGTAGACATGTTGATAGTGTACTCAATGCCATAAAGCCTAAAGTAAATCATGGTAAATGAATTATGCACATTCAAGGTGGTGAAAAACTCCCTAACAAGACGTTTATAGCTAGGTGTGCGTATGCTAATGAAAGTGGACCACCCTAAGTTTGCGGCGTACCGCTCAACTTGACTAAAACAATCCAAAGAATGCAAGGTGTCAAAGTCAAGAAAACATATAGGAGCATAATACCTTTGGAGGGCCTAGAGATACTCTTGACCTTTATCTGCTGTGTAGATGGAGAAGGGAGCACCATAGTCGTTCGAGATGTCCGTGGATCCTATTGTCGGAGGAGATATGCTGGTCATAGCCTTCTGCTTCCCTTTGTCGGAGGTACACATGCATGCTGGAGGGAGGGGGTGGTGGAGCTGGAGAACCGGAAGAAGAAGGAGAAGAAGAAGAAGAAGAGTCGGCATTTAAGGAGTCATTTCGTTGCCTTTTTGTCACCATCTTTAATTCGACCATGTTCGATGAGAGTTGAAGGTTATTTCGAGCTTAGAATGGTGAATAGAGATGAAGTAAAACAAGAATCTAGGAGGTAAAGGGGAAAAGGGCCGAGTTTGAGGAGAAGGAGTGGAAGGGGCGTAGGTCGTGCAAGAGGAAGAGTGAAAAGTGAGAGGAAAAAAATAAGGGGGGTATTTATAGCTAGGGCAAGCTACACGGGTCGTGCTGTGTGTTGGTTAGTTGGCCAGCCCGCTTGTGCATGGGTCATGCACAGTGTATATTTAGGACAACAAGTGTGAGTCATGCTCCTAGCGTGGGTCATGCACAAAACATCTTCAGGTAAGTCGTGCACTTTGAACAGGTCATGCACAACATGTCAATAAATGGTTTGTACATAGGTCGCGCACTATGCATGAGTCGTGCACAATATGTCCTTGCCAGCTCCTGTGCGTGTCGCGCACTATCATGGGTCATGCATAGTGCCTTCTCAAATTTCCAACATTACTCTTCCACGCTGACTTTGCATCGCTCTTGGAGTACAACCAACACATAATTAAGTTCCATTAGATGCATCAATGCCCGAGGATGAGAGTAAAAATAAAAAAGACAATCACTAACAAAAGTAAAAACATGAAATGTAATAAATAAAAAAGGATATTTAAACTTGGGTTGCCTCCCAAAAAGTGCCACACTTAACGTCTAGACAAGACGGTCTCCTGCTCTAGGACTGCACGGTCTTCAATGGTTTGGCCTCCACTACCTTCACAAGAGGTGCACCTTCATAATACTTGTAATGCCCATTAAGTAGGGCTTGGTTTAAGGAGAGAATATGTATAAAAATGTTAATAAAGAAGAAAATGGCAAATGTAACACCTTATACCTATGGATATCACTTATACTTATATCATGTTGTCGTATATTGCATATAATGGAACATAGTCCTGTTTATAATGAGGGATATTTTTTTTTTTGAATCATATAACATTATCACTTTGCAACATTTGACAGCTCAGCTAAGCATCACATCCTGATTATAAACCTAATATATCATATATGTTAACAATTCAGACATTATGTTCAATTATTTCAATTACACAGGTTGAAGCCAAATACATATTTACACACTATTACATATTTACTAATTTATACATATGCGGATAGACAACCCAAAATACAAATGTCATGTTCCTATACATATGTGCAATGCAAGGAGAGAGATTGGTGAGGCTCGGCC
>CATIWF010008639.1:0-15238 GCA_949630135.1 Balakata baccata | reverse complement strand
CACATGATAGGAATCTCATTATCATGATCCCATCATGATTTCCTTCATGCTATGTTTCATATCATGGACTTTCATTAATCAGTTTAAGATCTATATCAATTCATATGCAAATGAATACTAATATAATGAAAGAATGTCTTTATTAGTGTGTACACTAAGTGCTTAAGGCGATTGCCTTTTAGGCACATCTCTAACACCACTAACTATGGTTTGGTATTATTATAGTGTGACCTTCATTTGTTCAATAACTTATAACTTTTCTTATACTAGTCCAATTTGTATGATTCTTATTTCTACTTAAATCTAACATGTAGGGTTACAACATATATAAATTTGAGACAAATTGGAATGTTGTCGAATGTTTTATACAATTTATAAACATGTTCTGTTCTCTGCCCTGTTTTTGACCTTAGGCAGATTTAGGACACCAAGTTTGCTTCTCCACATCTTACTATGTGCAAGTCATATTTTAATGAAACATTGTATACATATAGAATGTCAAAATGGAACAATTTTCATGTTGACAACTTTCATCCATTCTACCTCTAAGGTCCTCATATGGTAGGGTAATTGTGACTGGTCAGAAACAGGAATAGCATCCAAATCAGTCTGATTTGTGAGGGCCATAACTCATGAAATACATAATATATTTAGGGGATACTTATGCCAAACTTTATCTAAGATATGTATCTATAACTGTTATGTTTTGACCATTTACAGATTATGTCTATAAGGAGCTCAAAATTGGCAAACAACTTACTAGACCTATATAGGACACTAAGCAGGCAGCTCAAATATGGAACAGACATGACTCTCTTGCCTATAACTCAACATCCGCCCATAATTTGGTCCTAAAATTTTTTTATACAACTATATAACATATATATCTACAACTTTTTTCATCAATTATTGAATCTATCATATAGAAAAATAACCAAAACAACAAGTGATTCAGCTAGGTTCCTCAATTGAACCAGTTCTAGTCCAATGCTAATATCTTTCCACAAACACCAAATCATGCAACACTATTTATATATCCATAAACCTAAGACATAAAGGTATAAGTGATGTTTGACATCTTTCCAGAATCAGTCTTATGGCTTTCAAAATAGAGTTGCAAAACACTGCTTGTGACAGACCCTAATCAGTCACAATAAGCACTTAAAGAAGAAGAGATGATTACTTACCAAGAACAAACTTTCTAGGGCTGAATTTACAGAAAAACATAAGTAAACAATGAAGAAAAGAAGGCTCTTATGGGGGAAGAAGAAGAAGAAACGGGCTAGGAAGAAATGGCTCTTCAAATTGCGTGAAAAAGTAGAATAGGCAGTAATGGATAAACCAAAGCTGCCTTGCCTTATCCTTTCTTCCTTTTTTTTTTCTTTTAACTTTTCAGATTTATTAATATTTAATTAATTTAATTATTTAATTTATTTATTTACTCATTTTTATTATTTCTCTACATATTTACATGTACGTAGTGCCAAAAATACTATCTAGCCAAATTGTCCAATCAAAATAATTTAACTATGCTAAATTTCATTTATTTCAATTTTAATCATTTTATTTAATTTCATTTTCAATATTTTATGTCCTTATTTAAATTATAACTAGACATGTACAACTTGTTCATATTGTGATAAACCGACCCGTAGCAAGTCTATTTCGTGAACATGTTCACACAAAAATCTATATGTATGCATGTGTTTCATGTGAATGACATTTATAAAATGAACATGTTCAAATGAAATCCATATGATAATGCATGTATGGACAATCGAGGATGTTACACTTCATGACTGGCTTCCACTAGTCATATGCATGCTCTCGTAATAGGGAGACGACATAGGGCACTTTTTGTTCATCTATACACTGGAGTTGTTCGAAAAGTCTCGTCTTTTTCAAGCTAGAACTCTACTACTCTAGGATCCTCTTCCTTATTACATAGGAAGTTTATAGCCCCAAACTTCCTTAATTTATCAAACTGCATCTTAACTTGAGATGGTGGACGAGTAGGCATAGCCTATGTTAGCTTCTCTAATAGATCTGCCATCTTTTGCATAAAAGGCAAGTGTGCCTATTCAGCCGAAGTTGTAACCTCATGAGGTGCTAATTGAGCTACACTATTTCCAGCATCAATAGCTAGATTGTGGTGAGGTGGAATATCATAATCGAAAGTTTGATTGTTCTCGGATCCTCCCTCGAAATTGGAGTGATCCATCTTCAATCCTAAATTGTAGAAGACATAGCCCAAATTAGAGTCACATAGGGCACTAAGTGGACACACACATGACACTTCCTAAAGTCTTATCAGTCCAAAATTACCTCAACCTAGCTCTAATACCAATAAATGTAACACCCTTACATATAAGTAGGGTTTATTCCTAACTCATATGAAAGTATGTTACAAGACGTCTATATGAAAAGCAGATATTTTAAAACTTTTTAGAAATCAATATGTGCATTATGGCCATGATGTCTGACTTAAAACAAATTATTAAACCTATTCGAAAAGTGTATATAAATATACATAACCAAAATATCGAGATTTACAAAAATGAGGTTACATGAGTACTTAGCCCTTAAAAGAACCATAAAACACAAAAGCTCAATGTTCAAAATACAATTTAACATTTACAAAATGTGAGAAGACTTTACAAAAGATCACTATGTGACTTATACCCTGTAGCACTGTGTAGATTCTTCCTTAGGCTCTTTGTCTTTTGCAGCTCTATTGGCTAAATCTCTCCACCTACATGAGAGACAACAACACTCCCATGCTAAGCAATCGCTTAATGGTACACAATAATACAATAAATAACATTGCATGGGCATACATAGATTACAGCATGTAATAAAATTCACTTCTCATTAATCATGCCATAGGCATCCACAAGTATCACAATAGTATCTATCCCATTATACATTGACCTCTCGGGGTATCAAGCATCATTCCGTATAAATCAAGTTATATACCCCCAGAGTATTATGTTTTGATTCTTAGAGCTTCGACCTCTCTCGGTATTGTAACACCCTCCCATATAGCATACTAGCCCGCTATATGAGGGAGTGCTACAACATACATATTACTGAACCTTTAGTTATTATTCCTTTTTTAGCCTTTACCATTTTAACATATATGCTATCATTCTACTAATTATACATAGCAATATATAACCATATAAGTAATTAACATGCTTCCATGCTTATGAAATAATCTGAAATTAATAAATCCGTTAACTAGGGCTGAACACGCCCAAAATAAAACATCTATAAATTCTTAATACAAAAATCCTTTTCGAAACAAATGTTCAATATCCCAATATGTACGAAAAGATAAGATGTATAAATATGAGCTGACTCTAAATTTGGATGCTCTAACAGGCTTGGCTCCTCTGTGTTAACTCTTCCTAAGGCTCCGGACCTGCATGCAGGAAAGCCACATGCTGAGTTATCCAAGCTTAATGGTGCATATAATCATACAAATTCTATCATGCATATCATACATGTTCAAATCATATAATTCATTACATGAAAGTCATAAGATAACAGTTTACCTCATTTTTCAATTCATATAATTATAGTCATGCCATCGTGCCAATCAAATCATTACACATCATTATAGCATACCTAGTAAGCAGAAGCTTTTCCTTTTTCCTTACATTATATTACTTTACCATGTTTTTGTTTATTCATTTAAATTGCCCAATCACTCTATACTAGACTACCGGATACGGGTTGTGAATAGAGGCGCTCTCGAAGCTGAAGCCACCCAACTCACCTAATTATAACTGTCTATATATGTACCTGAGTCAAGAGCACTCTTGGAGCTGAAGCCAACTTGACTCATAATTGCATATAAAAATTGCTATCGTAAAGGATCAAGGGCGCTCTCAAAGCTAAAGCCACCTTGCCCGATAATAACACATGAAAAATCCTACAGTACCATAACCACCCTTAATGGTGCACCATCTATCTTATAGTCAGACCTAGTATGAGTAAGGGCATTTTAGTCATTTCCACTTTATTCGCATGAATCATATCCCTTATTCATTAAATAGCATTTCCATGATATCACTTGGCAATATATATATGATAACATATTATCACTTATAACATCATAATCTATGTACCATCATGACCGTATATCTTATGTCATGCCATAGCACAAAGTACATCATGCCATAAACAACAAATCCATGTTTTTCCATATTACATCATAATAGGTTAGGCATATGTATTATATATCATCAAAACTGGCATCATAACATTTCATACAAGCATGTCTGTACCTTAGCATATTGCAGCATGCCATTTCGGCGTTAGAGCCACTATCCTGGCCCATCGCGGGGCTGTGCAAGCCTGGGGTAGTATGAGTCCTGACCAGGACTCCTCTTTTCCAACTGAAAAAGGCCTTACATCAGCAAGGGAAATTCCTGTTTTCCCATGCTGCCCTAAATCTCTTGATTTCAAAGCATCATATAATATTCTAGGACACTACAGGTCATTCTAACAATCCATAATCTCATTTAAACATGCCATAATCCATTTAACTCATTGAACACCAATTTATACATAAAATATCATGAATAATCCATACTATTAATTCACACCACTCTGTCCAAACATTTCAGATCATTATTCATGGCATTTATCAACTATAAACCATTCAGTAAACCTAAACACTAGTAAACATATAGCCACAAAGTGAATAAACATAATTATATGTACAAACCTTAAACAATGGAGCTGAAACCCTCACTATCAATGTCTCTCACATGTACTGATGTCCATTTCTATTTTCTTCCCCATTCCCTAACATCAGACATATGAATTAAAGGTCATAAACTGTTCTATACCTTCTCTTCTACAAGGACCATATCAAAACATTGGAAAACTCCAAATTTAATGCAATTATAACCATTAAAACGGTGCTAAGGATGTTAAACTATTATCACACTTACCAAGAGGTGAATAATCTGATTATAGAGGTTGTTTCATGTTCTTGATGAAAACACCAAAAACACTAATTTAAATCCTTTATAATTCAATCTAAATTATGTTTTCAGGTGTTTAGGTGAAGGAGAATCAATGGAGAATGAATGGAAAGCTTTCTGGAGCATCTAGGTGTGTAGGTGTGGGCTAGGTTTCTAATTTATGCGGAGTTGGGTGCAAAAACATGTATTTATAATGTGCAGACTAGATGCGAGTCCTGATTAGGAAAATGAGTGTCTCGAGCGAGAGACCTCTCCCAATCGCGAGATTACCTTTCCCAAGCGGGATTCAGTTATGCCCACCAAAATATAAAATAAGCCAAAATTACCAAAATACCCCTTAAAATCCGCATAAATTCTAGGCCTAAAATTGTGGGCGTTACAGGTATTTAATTTCAATAACAAGAAATATTTTAGGAGCTACGATATTGTTCAACCTTAGGTGGTATGTCAGTCAATCCATATCTAGTTTACATGATTATCAAAATCACACAAAACGTATCACAAAGTGCGCAAGCATTTTCCTATTGTTTGGTCAAGCACCAAACTCATCTACAACATTCAACAACCATATTTCCTTGGCTTAAAGCTAATCATTCATTCATTAGTTAGCCATCCTTTTAGATTTTCAAACACCATATTTTACACAATGGGCATAAGCCTTTTATAATTCACATATCCAACCTTTCAAGGCTTCCAACACAATTAATACACTTTGGTTAGCATTTATGGTTCAAGCTCAAGGGTCATTAAATCCAAGCATTTATGATTCCATCATTCATATGCCAATTAACACATGTACACAACCATGCCATAAATGCAAAAGGTATTATTATATACAAACCTCAAATCTCCACCAATACTCTAGCAAAATCAAGCTCCTCCACCTCCTTAGTGGTTACCTCAAAGGTCTTGAGGAGCTCCTAACACAAACATTTACTCATCAATAACTTTGCTTATATAAAAACCATAAATGAAAGCTATAAATCCTAGATTCCACGGCAATATGTGTTTCTAAACTAGATCAAAGGTTTATGATTACTCTTTTATACATGGATTAACTATTTAAATCATAAGATCCTCCTCTACTCTTCCCCATTTCAGTCATAAGCCCCTAACCCTAGGTATATTTTTGAGTATCTTTTTGAAAGGAGGAGAAATCAAAGAAAATATAGGACCAAAGAAGGTGGAATGGTATAAAACTTACCAATATCCCCTTAGATGACTCTCCAAGGTCGGATTTGATGGTGGATCTCCTTGTCCTTCTTCCTCCTCCATACAAACTCTCTCCTTTCTTATCAAATCACACTCACAAGTGAAGATCTTTAGGTTTAATGATGTTTTTCTCCTATATTTGAGTGATATTTAGGTTGGATTCAGGTTTAGGGAGGATAAGAAAGTGATTCTAGGATTTTTCTTGCAAGTGGGGTAAGTGGAAATGAATTTATGATCGAAATGTGAGAGAGCTCGGTATTTATATACCTATCATCAAGCACGGGTCATGCTCAGTGCCCTAAAATCTCATCCCGACACGACACGAGTTGTGCACTTAGTGTCTTCAGCCACCTATGTTGCACAGGTCATGCATAATGACTTCACCCACCTACCTTGCACGAGTCGTGCACAGTACTACATCCTCCATCTCATAACTTTTCATACAAAAATACCCTTTTAATACCCCAAAAGATCATAATAACTTTTAAGCCCATTTTATGGGTGTGACACTGTAACAGCCCATACCCAATTGTCCTACAATAACTTGCAAATGGCCAAACCACGCTGCCTAAAATGGTTAACCCAAATTATTATCAGTAGTTAGTGCATAGGCTTATAAATCTCTTATTCTTCTTCACTTCTTTTCGATATGGGATTGGGAGGCTAACATGTCAAGCTAGCATCTCCCCAGGTTCAGGCTCCTCAACCTTCTTACATTTGGCCCAACATCACTCTCATGTTTTATTGATATGGGATTCACCTAGGCATGTTACAGGTAAAGAGTTCGAAAATGATCTTTTTGAAAACTTTTGTTTAGAAAATGGAATTTGTCATGATTTTTCCACACCTAGAACTCCTAAAAAAATGGAGTTGTTGAAAGGAAAAATCGAACATTGATAGAAATGGCTAGAATAATGCATAATAAGTATGGTTTACCAACCTACTTTTGGGCAGAAGCCACTAATACTGCTTGTTATATTTCAAACTGTATTTTCAAAAGACCTATTTTAAACAAAACCTCTTATGAGATTTGGAATGGAAAAAAACTCAAGATCTCATACCTTAGAGTATTTGGTTGCAAATGTTTCATATTGAGCACCAAGGATAATCTTGGAAAATTTGCCTTAAAATCATATGAGGGCATCTTTCTTGGCTATTCCACCTCTAGCAAAGCCTCTAAGGTCTTTAATAAAAGAACCTTAGTTGTAGAAGAGTCTATGCATGTTAATTTTGATGAATATTGTAAACTTGATCTTGGGAAAGGTATTCCTTTAGATGATGTTGTAGGTACCATGGAGAATTTCAATCTTGATCAAGGGAAACAAGGAGAATCATCAAAGAAGAATGATCTTAGTAAGGAACAATAAAAGCAACATCAAGAGGATGAACAACCTCAAGCCAAAGAACAAGGAACAAATGATCTACCAAAGGAATGGAAGTTTATAAGAAACCACCCAAAGGAGCAAATTATTGGTGATCCTACAAAAGGTGGAAGTACTCGCTCTAAGCTTCTTTATTCTAATATTGCTTTTGTCTCTCAAATTGAACCAAAGTCAATTGATAAGGCTTTGGGTGATTGCTATGTAAGAGGAACTCAATCAATTTGAAAGGAACATGTTAGAGAGGTATTCTAAAGGCAATCACCTTTAGCACTTATTGTACTAACTCATTCTATATGAATAAAGGCATCTTCACCTAATTGATATTCATTTGTTTTATGAATGGATTAGATCTTAAATTAATTAATGAATTCCATGATATAAATATAGTATGAAGGATATCATGATGGGATCATGATATTGAGATTCCTATCATATATAATTATGGTTATATCTAAATTGTCCCCCAGTCATAGGATTAACAAGGCTGGACATTATTAATCTGGATAGACTAGCACATGTTATACTCCTTGATTGGATCAAATAGTAGATCTCATAATCTATAGACATGAGTTGTCTAGAGTTAATATATGGATGCTTGCTAAGGTAGTCAAGTTCATCAAATGACCTAATATGAGACCATCATATGGATCCTCTATTCTATATCAGTGATAGTCTCATCATAGCATTGGTTCAAGTATCCTTAGAATTGAGGTGCTTAAAGTTATCTTGGATCCTAATTCTATACTTTGACTCGATTCCTTGTTGCCTCAGGAGAGGTTGCCCATAGGGTGATGATTAGGTACAGCTTGAGGTATTCGAAGGTAGTTGAGTAGCCAACAAAGGATTCACCATTCATGATAGAAGGAGCGTATAGCCATGGCCTCTTATCAAGATCATTACTTAGAAATCTCTGGCCAGAGTGGAAATATCATAAAGATAGTCTTCAATGATATGTCTGTAAAAGTAAATAGTCTCTGGATAAGATCTAACATCACTTGGACTAGATATGACGTAGTTAGTCTAGTGAGAGCTGACACAGAGTCCATGTTCTGAATTGAGAGGGGTATACAATGGTGAAAGGATGAATTGCAAGAATAATTGTCTATGGAAAGGTTCATAGTTAAACCACTGCTTTCTGGCTAATAGGGGGTCATGATGTGTTGCTAGATACCATTCATGATGTGTTCGAGATTAAGTGTCAATCCAAGTGGCCAATATATTCAACAACCTAATAGGTCGCATGCATTAGAGATGTGAAGGGGAAGTGAAATGGGCTTTTGGATCAAATCCAAAATAGTGAGAGAAAATCTAAGTCTAGACAAATTCCCCATCGGGAACATAGTTCCCAGGCGGGATAAAGGTATCGATTGGGAAAATAAGTATCCCGATCGAAAATAGCTACTGGATTGAAACAGAACTAAGTCTCGATCGAGAAAGGCGGTTTTCCAACCAGGATTCGCTAGACATGGGCAATTTCTCGAACGGAAAATTAGTTTTCTGATCAGGACATAAAACAAATTAGGAATTTTAATCTGATTAGTATTCTATAATCAAGGGTTTCGAACCCTAATTCCACATGGGTTATAAGTAGTCCTTTTATAGATTATTTTAGCTGCTACAACATAGAGAATTGAGTGTCAATTCTTCTCCTCTTCTTCTCTCAAGGGATTAATCTTTTACCAGCACAATAGATTAATACAACCCATTCCATAACAGTTTTCTCGTTTCTCCCTTCGCATGGATACCATCAGAGGTGATCCTAAAGGATTATATGGTTTGCTATAACCTGGTAAGAAGATAATCAAAGAAAGGGTACTCGTTTTGAAAGGTAATAAACTTTTGCTATTAGATAGTTTTAATTATTCATGGCTTCATAGGTTGATTCTTCCTCTTGGAGTTTGTAAAATTTTATTTTTGCTGCGTAATTTGTATAAGATACATGTGCAAACTCTAATAGAACAAGGTGTAGACCTTGGTTCTTAGACCTAAGGACTATCCAATCATTAGTAGTAAATGGGTCTTTAGGAACAAGTTAGATGAGGAAGGTAACATTACTAGAAATAAAGCTAGATTGGTTGCCAAAGGGTATAACCAAGAGAAAGGCATTGATTGTGATGAAACCTTTGCTCACGTAGCAAGATTCGAAGCAATTCATATCTTACTAGCATATGCATGCCACATGAATTTCAAGCTTTTTCAAATGAATGTTAAAAGTGATTTTCTAAATGGTTTTATAAGGCAGGAAGTATGTTGAACAACACCTCATTTTTGAAGATCATGCTTTTCGAAACCATGTCTATAAGCTCACTAAGGCCTTATAAGGATTGAAGCAAGCTCCTAGAGCTTGGTATGAAAGACTTAGTGCATTTCTTATAGATAATGGCTTTTCTAAAGGACATGTAGACACAACCCTCTTTATTATAAAGCATAAGCATGGCACTCTCATTATTCAAATTTATGTTGATGATATTATCATTGGGTCTACTAATGAAAATCTTTGCCAAGAATTTGCTAAGTGTATGAGTAAGGAATTTGAGATGAGCATGATGGGAGAACTCAAATTCTTTCTTGTACTTCAAATTAAGCATTACAAAGATGGCATCTTCATCAACTAATCCAAATACACCAAGGAGTTGATCAAAAGTTTGGAATGGATGGTTACAAGAATTCCAAGACACCAATTAGCACTTCAACAAAATTGGACAAAGATGAAAGGGGTAAAGCTCTCTTGTTTGTTTAACGGCCTCTAAACTCAATATTATGTATAGTGTATGCTTATATGCTAGATTTCAATCATATCCTAAGGAAACACATTTGCATGCTGTAAAAAGAATTTTGAAATATCTTCATGGCACTATACATTTAGCCTTACGGTAACCTAGAAACACATCATTCCATATCAATGGTTTTTCGGATGCCGATTATGCCACTAGCCTTTTAGATAGAAAAAGCACATCTAGAACTTGTCATTTCATTAGTGAATGTTTAGTCTCTTGGTTTAGCAAGAACCAATTTTCAATTACCTTGTTCACTGCCAAAGTAGAATATGTGGCGATGGGTTATTGTTGCAGTCAAGTTCCTTAGATGAAATAATTTAAGAACTATAGTAAAGTGATTGATCACATTTCTATCAAATGTGATAATACTAGTGCAATAAATCTTTAAAATATCCCTTTCAACATTCTAGAAGTAAGCATATTGACCTTAGACATCATTTTTTAAGAGATCATGTCCTAAATGGTGATTTTGTGTTAGAATTTATTGATACTAACAACCAGTTGGTGGATATCTTTACCAAGCCCCTTAATGATGAAAGATTTAGTTTTATAAAAAGAGAGCTTGGAGTGCTTGATGGGAGCACTTTGATTTAAAAATTCTTAAAACCATGTATTCTCTAACATTTATATGTGAATATGGCTATGTGATTTATGTGTTTCTTGATTGATTTGTATGCATCTTATTCACTCAATGAATATTTGTATACATGTGTTGATATTTTGGATCCCTTGAAGATCAATCTAATGGCTTAAAAGTTTCAAATTATCATAAATTATCTATGATGATCATCTATAATATGCCACACTAGGATATTTTAGTCATTTCTTTCCTCTTTTACCTTTTATATATTTGGTATGTGTATTTTCCACTCGGGACAACAATCCTGCTTGCGACATATCTATCCCGCTCATGATTTTTGAACTTTTTCCTGACCGTTGTAACTTTTGACTTTCTTGCTCTGGATAGACCCTATCCCGATCGAGAAATTTGAAAATTTACTTAACTATTACAACTATTTAGTATATCACACTTAGGAACCCCCCTGTCCCGCTTGGGAACACATAATGCAATTTAAATTTTTTTATCGTTGGAAGGTTCCTGGTCGAGAACCCCATTGTCCCAGTCGAGATTGACATGCTAGGAACTTTTTCGTAACTGCCCCTAATCATCTCAATTATGCAATAACTCCTCTCACACCCCCACAAACAGTCATATTGACCCTTGAACATCTATAAATAACCTCATTCTCCTTTTCTTTCACTCACTTTGCTTCTAAACAATCTCTCTAAATTTCTCTCTTGAAATTCCTTGATTCTCTTCATAAAAATCATCTTTCCTCAATCTAAAATGGTACCAAAAACAGGAACCTCTAAATCAAGAGCCTTTAAAGGCAAAGGCATGGCAACCTCTTCCCCCAATTTTTCTTCCTTCTAAGACATCTTCAATGCATTCTCCAATGAAGAAAAATTGTGCTACATGCAAATCACCTCAAAGAAATTAATCTCCAATTGCACTTTGGTCCTTAATGATCTTAAGAAATTGGGGGTGAAGGACGAGATTCTCCATACCATTAAAGAATTGGGGTGGACCAACTTTGTCACGCCTATGGAGGATAGGCATGATGAACTCACTACCAAGTTTGTCTCCACTCTCCAAGTAATCAAGGAAGCCAAACATCCCCTTGGATACAACAAAATTCAGTTTTGCATGTTTGGCCAACAACAAGAAATGACAAAGCAACAATTTATGGATACTTTTGGCTTCAAAAAGATTAGTCTTCTTAATCCCAATGGAATGCATCTTTCCTACCTTGATGTTTGGCAACATATCTCTATTGAAAACCACCATGATAAGAAATCCAATGCTAAACACATAAAAACACTCACCTATTTCATCCTTCACCGCATAATTACTTTCACCATCAATGCTAGAAGTGAAAGTAATGAGAATGTTACTCAAGAAGATGTTTTTTAACTTTATATGATGATTTATCACAAGCCCACTTAGACAGCTTCTCTTCTTCTTGAGAAATTTCTTTTCATAGCCACCGCCATAAAAGGTACCATTTCCCTCTATGCCTAAATCACTTACCTTACAAAACACCTTGGCCTAATGACTGAGGAAAACATTTCTCTTCTCTCTTCCTCTCGCTCCCGTTTTGATAAGTTTTTGGAAATCAAATACCTTTTGAATTGCAAAGCAATGGCAAGGCCTTACAAAGAGATAGATCAATTCTTCTATGCCTTTGGAGAGCAAGGAGTCCAAAAGGCCACCTAAGAGGCTAAAAGGAAATGAGCAAGGCTATCTATGCGCTCCAAATATCCCTTTTCCTCCTGCGCATCAACCAAGGCATGTCACCTTGTAAAGTCTTTATGACTTTTGAATGCAATCCTTCAACACCATGACATATATGATGCAACATCTCCACTTGGATATTCAAAGCATGCGAGGGCAATTAAATCTAAATGTTAGTACTCATACCTTTGAAGTGGCCCCTCCATTTGAGGGGGAGCAACCTCTTCAAGAGGAGGAGGAGGAAGAGGGTGATGAAGAAGAAGAGGAGGAGGGTGATGAAGTAGGACATGCTTAGCTTAGTTTTACATGTCTTTTCTTTCATTTCTATGCTATGTTTCTTGGATGTGTGGTATATCATGTTTAGATCACACACTTCTTTATGTAACACATTTTATTCATAAATGAAATATTCTCTTTGTTCTATTCTCCTTGATGATTGCTTTATGCATTTTTTTCATTTTGATCTTGACAAAGGGAGAGAGTAACTATGAAAGTGGAGCCAAAATCAAAGTAATTCTCGGATTGGTAACTAACTTCAAAATATTGACTTTTAACAATCTTGTTTGACTTAGTTATTCTATGGGTAATCATACTTCAAATGATGTGAAACTTTGTATCACGTATTTTAGTACTTTAATTTAATATATGCTCTATCAATTTGTTATTTTTGTTTAATTTGACTGTCAAAATCAAAAAGGAGGAAATTGTTAACCTTAGGGTGATTGCTTTTCATTTTGATATTGACATAAATATCTCTAATACTTTCATTTAGTATTGTTTTGATAGTGTCTAAATTTTCAGCACATTTGGTCTTGATTTACCAAATGAACAAGTCAAAAATTTCACGTAGATGTGTAACTCCCGACCGAGATAAGAGTTTCCAAACCGGGATTGTTTTCTCAATTGGGATACATGTTTACAGACTAGGAAACATTAACCCCTAAACTTCCCAATGATCCAGTAGAGAATACAAACCAGGAAAGTGTATGTACAGACTGGGAAAAGGGAGGCATAATCAAGAAAATAAAAAAACATGGCTGTTGATTGGCGCCCCAACCAAATTTGGCCACATCATCTAAGAAGTCAAAACTACCAACATTGACTAACCAAGGTCCCGACCGGGAGATACTCAAAGCCAACAGTACAAAGTCCTTTAGAATAGGAAGCATCAAGTAAGTCCTGATAGGGAAACCTTGAGTCCCAATCGGGAAATTCATATAGGAACTAGCCGTTGGAGACTTCAGCCAACCAAATGTTACCACATGTCAAGTTAGGCTATTTTTCTAACCAGGAAACCTTCGCTGCAAGCAATATTCAATGCACTTGTAAGAGAATGTTAGAAAGAGTTATGACACTCATTTTTAATAGCTATTTGGTGGGAAATTAGTATAAATGCCCTACTAAAAAACCATTTAATACATCCAACTACTTTGATTGTGCCAAAACTCTTAGCAAATTGATTTCTCATCTTTCTTTCATTAATTATTGTAAGGGTTTAAGTGTTAGCCTTACACACTTGAGTTTATTTTGTATTTGGGTTGTGTGTGAGCCAAATTACAAGGAATTAGTTGTTATGTGAGCCATTAAAATATAAGAGAATTTTGGGTTGAGTGTTAGCCTTGTGAAAACACCATAGTTGGGAGTGACCTATGTAAAACTCCACTTGTAATCTAAAGGTTAGATTAGTGAATACCCAATTGAGATTGGGGAGAGGAGTAGGGTTAGTTAATACCCAAAACTGTATAAAATTCATGTGTCTCTCTCTTTTCTACTTTTTTATCATCTTTGTATGCACTAAAATTTTAATTTTCCACCAATTCATCCCCCCCCCTACTTCTTAGTGGTTGTTAGTTGTTTGGGCAACATGATATTTATTGATGTTTTAATTCTAGCATGTTTGGATATTTCATTTTTATCAAGACATCATGATCATGGTGCATTACCAGGTTTTAAACTTATCATGTTTTAAAAGTCATACATGGTAATCACTGTAACACCTTATATCTATGGCTATCATTTATACTTATATCATATTATCATGTATTTCATAGAATAAGATATAGTCCTATTTATAATGAGGGATAAATTTTTTTTTTTGAATCATATAACATTTCACTTTGTTGCATTTAACAATTTAGCGAAGCATAACAGCTTGACTATATATATATATATATATATATATATCACATCACTGTGTATTCACTATATTATACATGTACAGACATACAGTCCAAAACACAAAAGACATTTCCCTATACAAATGTGCAATGCAAAGAAAGAGATTGGTGAGGCTCGGCCAGTGACCTGTGATCCATGTCTTCTAAATGGTATGCACCTCCAAAATAAGCTATAATTACTCTTTTTTGCCTGAAAGATGATGCAATTTGATGAGTTGCAACTCAATGAGAATAATTATCAAATGCTTTCCAAAGTATCGCAATTACAAGTAATAATCATCATTCATATACATTTTTCATGTCATTCTATTTATTAATATCATATGAATATAAATAATATTAATTCATGTAAACATTTCATTTGCTTATGCTTATGTCATTTTCTTATTATTGTGAC
>CATIWF010008621.1:0-21903 GCA_949630135.1 Balakata baccata | reverse complement strand
TTTTATAATTTAAATTAATACATAACTATATTCAAAATTATTTTTTAAATATATTTTTAATAAATAATAGAATTAATTTGTCTATATATTTTCAATTTTAATAAAATAGACAATAATTTTTAAGTATTTTAATAGAATATTGTTAATAGGAATCTAAATAATTTATATGTAAATTATAATAATGTTGTATATTGATAATTTAATATTGAACATACAAATACTAAAATTCAACTTTATCAAATATATTGACTCTTAAATAATTAAAATGAATATTTTTTTAATATTTATATATCAAAAAATTTTAGCAAAAAATACCACTACTTATATATATATATATATATATATATATAATTTGTTTATAAATTAAAAATTACATTTTTGTTATACTACAATTTCTAAAATATACATTACTAAAAAAAATTAGTGTATATATATATATACACACACACACACACTTAGACTTTCCTAAGCAAGGAACTCTCAAGAGATTTTAAAGATCTAAACTCAAACTTTATAAATCTGAAAACAGCTATGTATGGGTATTGGATTGGAGAATACCCAAAGATCGTAAGGAAAAATAAATAGCAAAGATATAATAAAAGAAGATATAAGAAATAAGAAACAAAAAACTAAATAATGCAAAAATTTAAAAGAAATAAATTCAAAAATATAAATAGAAAAAATTAAAAGTGTTTCTTCTGTCACCAGATAATCTTTGCTAAGGTTCGAATCCCAACAACATCAATTGGCATTTTTCAAGTATTTTCCATCCGATCAGACCGGTAAATACTAACTAGGTTGACTGGTTTCCAGTTGAACCAGTCGGACCGATTCGATTTTTACAACACAAGTACCTACGGTCTTGTCAGTCGTAGATAGATATATGTAAAGTGTCTCGCCTTCAATTGGTCTATTTAGAAGATGTGGTGAACTCAAGAACGTTTTTAGATCTTCAAACGCCTTTTAGCACTGATCATTCCATTCAACTTCTTCAAGCACTTAAGCGTTTTATAAGAGCATGATATGAATTTTTCGAGAGCAGTGATCCTTACATTGAGCTTCTGAACTTCTTTGATGGTTTAAGGGGGCTGCATGTTTGTGATGGCTCATATTTTCTCATCATTGACTTCAATACCCTTCTGAGAGATCATAAATCTGAGAAACTTTCTGGATCGTACTCCAAAAACATATTTCTTTGGGTTTAGCTTCAGCCCAAACCTTTGTAAAATAGAGAAGGCTTCTCCTAATTCTCGAGAATGATCTATCATCTTTTCACTTTTGATGATTATATCATCAACATAAATTTCAATAGTTTTACCTATCTAGTCTTTAAACATTTTGTTCACCATGAGCTAATTCATTGCACCTGCGTTCTTGAGACCAAAAGGCATGGCAACATAAGAGTACAGCCCTCTATCGATGATGAAGGTTGTTTTTTCTTGATCTGCTTCCTTCATGTCAATTTAGTGGTAACCGGTGTATGCATCTATAAAGGCATATGCTTCGTATCCTACCGTAGAATCAATCAATTGATCTATGTTAGAAAGCAGGTACGGATCTTTTGGAAAAGCTTTGTTGAGATGGTAAAGTCTATAGACATGCACCATTTGCCATTAGACTTCTTTACCATTACCATATCGGAGACCCAATCTAGGTAATGGACCTCTTGGATGAATCCTACGTCTAAAAGCTTGTCTATTTTAGTAGAGATTGACACCTGTCGATCTAGTGCATGCCTTCGTTTCTTTTGCTTGACTGGTTTGATCTACTCGTTGATGTTCAAGCTATGGGTGATCACATCTAGACTGACTCCTCTTATATCTCATGGGGACCATGCAAAGACTTCTGCATCAGGGTTCAAATGATGTTATGCCTTATCTGAGGATTAAGGTTTCTCCCTAGTTATATCTGTCTTCCTTCTGCAATTTCCACTACTTCTATCTCATCCATCAACTTTGGTCGATCTTGCCCCAATCCCCTTGTAATCAAAGTTTCAACCATTAGAGTTTCTGTAACACCTTTGAGAGTGAGCATATAAGCATCATTTGTTGCTTTTCTATTGCCTCGAACAATTATTTCTCCATCAGTTTTCAGTATCTTCATTATCATATATCTGATATTTGTTGAGGCACAAGTGTCATATAGGAACGATCTCCCAAGGATAGCATTATAGATGAAAGGGATGTCAATGATCATGAAGTTGACAAAAAAATCATCATATTTCTCGTCATTTCCAACTTGTATTGTCAACGACATGGATCCCTCTACTTGTATTGGTTGACCCCCTAGTCCCACTAGAGGAATGGAAACTGATTGTAGATCAAAAGTTGACCCCTTCAAAGCCTGAAAAACCTATAAGGTCATCAAATTTACAGCGCTGCCATCATTGATGCGGACTTTTTTCAAGAGTATGTTGTGGATCCAGCAATCTATTACTAAAGCATCTCATGTCCCTGTGGCAACCATCGGCCATCCTATTCTGAAAAACTAACTGGGCTAGAAGGCTTCCTATAGGTTATGGTATGAATGGCTTTTATCCTCTTTCTGGGTGCATGGTCGGATAGGTTGACTCCTATGATAACATTGATCAAGGCTGAGGGTTTGCCTCTAGATTTTTTCTCTAACTGCTGAGGGCTTTCTACTGGGATTTCGAATCTTGACTCTTATCTTTAGATCGAACGAATAGTTTCAAGGATCCTCGCTGAATAAGGCATTCAATCTCATCCTGAAGCTACCAACATTCCTCCGTGTCATGACCATGGTCTCGATGGAAATCACAATATTTGCTTTAATATGTTTTCTCGGGGTGCTTAATACTAAGTTTGCCCAACCATTTCAACTATTCCACATGTTTGGTAGTTATTGAGTTCAATCCACACTCACCGCACCAAATAGTAACTCTAGTCCCCAAACTTGTATTCCTGCAAAACTGACTAGGGTGAAGGAAGTGACTAACTGGAATATTCAAGTCCCCTCCTATACTTAAGTTAGTGGACAAGAAAGATAAGAAGTGTAAGTAAAATAAGACTGGAGTTTTATAGTTAATCCCTCTTATGATTGTGTAAATTGAAATTTTTAGTTTTTTTCCTTTTTAGCTGTCTTGTATCAAATTGGAATTTTTTCACTGTTCTGCACTGCATTTAATGTGCCTCACTGTCTATTCACGACACATTTAATGCGTTGCTTGGGTTTTGGCGAGCTTGTGGTATCAGATCTTCCCATTCTTGGTTGGAGCGATGATTTCCTTATGTCTGCTCTTTGTAATGTAGAGACTGTCTTCAGGTCTCCTGATACATGGATCTACTAATCTTATTTATCATCTGCTGATCAGAGGTAGAACCTTGTTAGGACCCATTTGGTCCCCATCACTTACGTGGACCAGCTGTTATCAGATCAACCGATCTTATGATCACTTGTCATCAGGTTCCCGTCTCGCATGTGAACCCGATGAACTACCGTTATATTACATTTATATGCGATTAGATCAACCGATCTGCTGACCGTCTATTATCACTAGCAGTGCTTCGTTCTCCAAAAGAATTTCAGTTTATTAGTAGTTGTTTTTGTTCTCTTCTTCCCCAAAATAAAAAAAAATAAAAAACTTTGGAGGGGCAAATATGGTATAGAAGGTGAAAGATTCAAAGAGGAGCCGGCTTCTGGAATTGGAAGAATAAGATAAGGCGTTCGTATTATTTGATTTTGATTACCCAAATTCCATAGATATGAAGCTTCTGCAAATTTTTAATTGCAACTAGAGAATTCTACAGCTTGCTCACTATTTCTCATTCCTTTGATAGATAGGTAAAATTGCAGTAATTTTTCATATATTGTTTTAAATCATCTTCTCTCTCTTTTCTCTTACTATTTGAGTGTTCTGTTACACTTGATAATTCTTTAAATTTTGATTCTTGAAACTTTAGACAAGATATAATTAATAATTTGTGCTTATGGTAAACACTCTTTTCTTGCATTTTCTCATTTAGTGATGTTTTAATCAAGTTATTCAGTTGTTAATGGGGGCTTTTTTAATAAAATGCCATATCCATTTAATGGTTTGGTGATTCTAAAGACTAATGATTGGTAGTAGCGCTTGTGGTTTGTATTCAAGCTAATTGCTGTCTTAATTGATTCTCTTTATATTATTTAATTTGCGCAAAGATACTGAGTTTGATTTGCTTCGTTTGTTCTCAGGCCATATGGAAATGGGAGGGTGTGCAAAGGGAAAGAGCATCTGAAAATTGGAATTACCTGAAAAGCATTGGCATTCAAGAGAGAAAGCTTCCTTATGTTATTTCAAAGTGCCCCAAAATCATCACTCTGAGCCTCAACGAGAAGCTTATTCCAATGGTGGGGTGTCTTGCTACGCTGGCCACTAAACGATGCGAAGTTGCTTCTGTTATCACCAAGTTCCCTCACATTCTGTCTCATAGTGTAGAAGAGAAACTGTGTCCCCTTTTGGCATTCTTTCAGGCACTGGGTGTTCCTGAGAAGCAACTTGGCAAGATAATATTGATCAATCCAAGGCTCGTTAGCTACAGCATTGATTCCAAGCTGACAGAGATTGTCAACTTTCTTGCAGCTCTTGGCCTCAATAAAGATGGAATGAAGGGAAAAGTTTTGGTGAAACACCCTTTCTTAATGGGTTATAGTGTTGACAAAAGACTCCGCCCTACTTTGGAGTTTCTCTAGTCAGTTGGCCTCACAGAGTTGAATCCTCAATTAGTGGTCATGAGCTTCCCTGAAGTTTTGTGTAGAGATGTGAACAAAATCCTGCGGCCCAATCTCAATTATTTAAAGAGATGTGGATTTGAGGATAGTCAAATTGTTGCTTTGGTTACTGGGTATCCTCCTATTCTGATTAGAAGTATTAGAAATTCTTTGGAGCCTAGGATCAAGTATTTGGTGGATGTGACATTCATATTCGGTATGGAGCCCTTGAATTTTCGGAGTACTGGAGTGTAAATTTTATCGGTTTTCAATTTTTGATATGGTAATATGGTCAAAAAAAACATTAAAAATCAAAAATTGATCAAGGGACAATCTGAAAATAATCGGCAAATTGGATGGGCTACATATGGTTCAAGCCTATAGAATTTTTATTCAATTTAGGCATAACCTATATGGAGCCCTTGAATTTTTCAATTTTTCTCATATTCCTCCTAGATCGGTTTTTTATCGCTTTGGATCATTTGCCCTTTTGAGATTCTAAAAACATAACAATCTGCCAACATAAACTGACTTTTCCGGCAACAAGCGAATGCATGTATACACGCGCACTGACATGTAACGTGAAACCAATTGGATAAAAACATGTGGACTACCCATTTCAGCAACCATTGGTTTCTCTGCAGCTCTAAAAACTCAAATCTTTCTCCATTTTAGCACGATGGAGCTCCTCTGCGGAGAAAAAATCAATAGGCTATGGCTTTAACTCCATGTCAAAAGTATGGTCAGAGGAAACAATAACAGGGTCATTCATAAGAATCACTCATAAGAGAATCATAATTTGGGCAGATAAATTCTTCTTTTTGTAGAGGCTTTAATTGCTTGGGCTGTAAGGGCTTCAATGAGGACGAGGACGATAATAATGATTTGTGGTAGGGTGTTCACAAACCTTTCAATCTGTACAAACCGAACCAATTCAAACTAATCTACAATTAAATTGCGATTTAAAAAATATAATAGATTTGATTGGTTTGAATTTTTTTCAAACTGCATTTTACGGATTTGATTGAATTTTTTTATATTTAAATCTGCAATCTGCACAATCCGTATATATATAACGAATATTATAAATATATATTTATTTATACTAATTTTTTATATTCATAATGCAAATTTGAAATCATAAATTTTTATGAATTCTAACATATCATATATATTTTTACATTTATTATTATCTTATTAAAAAAAAGTAAAAGTGAATTTATATTTATTTATATAAAAATATATTGTATAATTAGAAAATTAATAAATTATTTATAGATGTATAATTCTTATATTTTATAAATATAATCATTATAAAAAAGTAATTAATATAATTAAAATAATATTTTTGAATTTATAATATAATCACTACAACAATTTAAAATGAGTAGCCTCACTGAGTGGTAGATGAGAATTTCTGAAATGAGCAAGTACTTCCAGGAGATATTTGTGGGTAGAAAAATTGGACAAACGTATTACTGTGCAAATTGAGGGAAATATTGTGTTCAAATGAAAGTGTGCTACGAGTTATTTTCAAGACAACCAAAAAAAAATCATTTTCTTTTTTATTACATTTGAAATGCCTGACAACAATAAAAATCTTGCATTTTAATTATAACACGCCTATATTGTAGCAGTTGCAGAGCCACAAGAACCTGTAAGGTCAATAAGAATGTAGAGGTGACGTATAAAAAATGCATGTATGGTATATCACAATGCATTGAAGTTTCTTCTGTTCTTCAGGGCTCTAGCGAAACCAAAATCACCTAATTGCGCATTAAGTCTTTATCGTGCATGATGCTGCTGGCTTTTAGGTATCTGTGAATGACAACCTGATCATACTCATCATTTAAAAATCTCATTGTTACAAATCATAAAGAGGACTCTACTGAGGCCTCACCATTATTATTAACCATCATCTATCAGCTACAAACAACTTATGGCATGCAATTAAGATGCACAAGAATTTAACTCAAAATTAGAGCAAAATAGAAGGTATTATTTATAGACTGCATCCGGCAAGGAACAACAAATACCCACTCTTATATTTCCATAAAGACCAGTATGGAATGCGTCACCCAACATCACATAAGAATGGAGCTAGTTCTTGCTCTGCCACCATATAATGACACTAATAAACAAAAAGTAATGCATCGGCATGGCCTTCTGCTAATCTACTTTTTGTCCTCAATCTTGTTTCTGGGCAGCTTCCACGTTGCTCTGCTTTGGTACTGGTTGAATTCTCACATAAGGGTTCCTGGTTAGTGTCTCACCTCTCAAAGCAGCAACATACCGGTCGTTTGTATCTTCCTTCTGCTTCAGCTCACTAAGGTATTCTGCTAGTCTCTCTTGATTGACTTTGCCCATCATCTGGTTTAGGATCCAAGTAGCAAAATTCGTCACATTTAATTTTATCAGAAAGGAGAATATACTTGGAACAAGATAACATAATGTACAAGGTAACATTTGAGTCTAAGGGATAACATAACATTTAACTGCAAAAAAAAAAAAAATATGAAGCTTGGTATCGTTTCACTGGAGGGCAAGAGAACAAGCAATTGGATATCTACTGCCAGTGTGTGTTTATATAAATGAGAGTGGAAATCAAAATTTGCATCTAAATCACTGGTCAAAAGAGTAGCTTCACATGTCTATGTCAATGTCCATGTTGATTGCTCAAAGAGCAGAAGTTGAAACCATCTTAATTTGGATGTACACAATTTGAAATAATCATGTGTAATATTTTGCAATTTGAATCAAGTCAAGCTCAGTGTTTTTTCAGTATTAGGTTATTTTCAGAAGAAGCTAAGATGAAGCACAGTGGTACATGTTTACAAAGATGTGCCAAATTTTGTTCTGATGAACAAGTACTTGTTTGGCACATGTTTGGTGAAGAAAATGTGAGAAGTCTTGTTAGGAACTCCACTGGATCCTTACTCATTTTTGTTTATGCAGGAAATCTGGTTATTTTAGGAGGGGTATTTTCATAATTTCCAGATTTCCTGGAAATATTTTTAGTCTTTCATTCTCTTTAATTTCATTTTCTCTTAATCAAAATCCTTTCTAGTTTAGAATAGCACAACAAGCCTTTTGCTGAGGTTTCTACAATCCTTAAATAATAAAAATTAGATCTTTAAGTCTAAAAGTCATAAGGTTTTAGGATTACATTGATCATATAAATACCTAGATTCACAATGTTTTAATTCAGATTTTTAGTCAAAAACTTTTCCTGCAAATATTGCTGGACTGATGTGGTACTATTCCCTCTATTGGTGTGACTCCTTTGGAACTTTAGTTGCCACTTCTAAGGAGTTCTAGGAGTAATTCTTAGAACCTTACTAAACTTTTTCATTTAATTCTATAAAAAGCCAACCCCTTCACAGCCACATTTTCTACATGCATATCCATCCTGACTATCATAAACCCTAAAATCACAAACGTTATAAGTTGTTCCACATCAGTGTGGTATCAGATCTTCAAGATCCTTGGAGTTTATTACTAATCTTCACTGATCATGGTTTCAAGTGCTGAATTAAATTCAAAGATTGATTTCATTCAAAAAACTCACCAAAGAAGCTGATGAATTTGATAGAACCTAAAAGGCATGAGCTGCATAAGTTGTCTTCAAAGAAAATTTCCAGCAACTAGTTAAGTTACCCCCTAAATAGAAGCCTATGAGTTGATCAAATTACACAAGCTGATGGGCAAGTATTGAAGTTAAGATAGATCCAGCACTATTTTTTTAACTGCTCCATGGAATTTTACCTTAGTTATTATTGCATGGAGGAACACCATAGGGTAATCTTTGCTACAATGAAACTGACTGGGTTATTTTGGTGGTCCAGTATTGAGCAAGACAGCAGAAGGTTGAGACAACTACCAAGTAATTCATCTGAAGAAATAAAAGCTCAGCTAGAAGAAAAATATACACCTAACAATAATCTTGAAAAAAGCACATTAAGTCGTAGAGTTTAAAACAAGGCAGCAGGTCTGTGAGTGAATATACAAAACAACTTAAAGAGATAAAGATGCTAAGTCAAATTGTGGAATATGCTTTCTAGTCCTTGGCTGGATGCAAGGAAGGTCTAAAGGCTAAATATTAAGAAGGAATTATTTAGGCAGCCTATATACACTATGGGGCATGCTTATGAAGTACCTTTGATGCAACAGAATGCTTGAACCAACCAACTACACGAAAAACAATGATAAAAATTGAGGATCCAGCAGCCAAAGAGTTTTAATCGCAATAGAATCAAAGATCCAGCAGCTAAAAGAGGTTTTGATCGCAATACAAAATTAATAACTCCACAGTCATTTAACCATATTAATAGTTCTGAAACCTTCTTCCTCCAGTAGCGCTAATGCTAAAGGTATCATATGTTTTAAGAGGTTAGACATATAAGATATCAACGTTCACTAAAGCAAAACCTATATGTTCCAACTAAGCAAGATAACGAAAGATTATCACAAGATTGTGATGGAAAAAGCAATCTACTTCGTTATCATGTTCGCAATTCAGATCAGATTCTTCCCACGGCATAATTCACATATAATATTTTTGTGAGCTACAGCACTGGACCTCTGAAATCATGATAGGCATACTGCCCAGAAAGCCTATTGATTTGGTTCCTAAACTTATTGAAATCTGTCCTGCTATTAATGCCAATGCTTTTGATAAGTATATTTCTGACATACATGATGAACTTATGTGGAGGATTGTTATAATAAAAGAAGGTTACCAAAATATGCTGATTTGAGGCATATATTTGCAGAATTTCAGGAAGGCGACATGGCTTGATTCACATTAGATCTGAGCAGTTTAAAAAAGGAGCTCACAAGAAGCTACATTCATAAAGTGCTGGTCCTTATTGGGTCTTGAAGAAAACCAGCAGTGATGCTAATGTTCTTAAACTGCAAAATGCCATGAAGATTAGTAAAACCTTTGATATTGAAGATCTTGCTTTATATCATCGACATGGAAGTGAAGTATCTGATGACAAAGCTCCCACATGACTATCTCCAACACCATCTCTATGTGAACAAATTAAAGATACTAGTAATAATCTAGCCACCATTTGGATTGAAAGAATTTAAAATCCATGGATTTCATAAAATCTATGAATTGTAAAATCCATAGATTCTGATAATTTTATCATTTCGTTTGACTATAAAATCCATGTATTGATGATGTAATTTTCCTTATACTCATGTTTGATTCAATGACCACAATTCATGGATTTAACAATTTTCAATTTTATCCTTTATTAAATGTTGATAATTTATTATTAATTAAGTATATATAATCAATTCCATTATATGCTTAAAAAATTTAAAAATAAATTTGGTAATTTTAAGAGTTGAAAAATAAAAAAATAAAGTTATTATATGTTATAATGTTTAATTACATTGTTAAAAAATATTTTTTTATTAATAATTTAATCAAAATTAATACTATATTATGCAAAATAATAATGATGATAATAATAATAATAAAGCAATTAGTAGAAATTAAAAAAATTAATTTTTACTTTTTTTAGGATTAAGGATAGTTTTGGAATATTATTAATTTTTTAGGGACAATCTTGGAATAAAAAAAATTTGGCAACAATCCCTCATTGATCAAAACTCATGGTTTTTGAATTTCAAATCCTTAAAAAATGAAGGACTTTGGTGGATGAGAAACTTTCAAAAATCCATGGATTTTGACCTTTTTTAAGTAGCCAAACGATGGATTTGGCATAAATCCATGGATTGTCCAAAATTCCTCAATTCAAACATCGCTCTAGTGTTTACTAGAGGTGGTAGTGATTATCAAAAGTTTCTTGTTAAATGGGTGGTATGGCCAAAATTTGATCGCCCATGGATAACTGTGGAGGAGTTCCAACAATTTGCTCCTGATCTTTTTGATTGATATCATGCTTTTAATTAGAATTGGTCAAGTTTCTCAAAGTCAAGAAGACATGATGCAAAGTGGCACCAAACATGCCAAAATTGGTTCTAATAGGCAAGCACTTGTTTGACACATACTTGACGATTTGAAATCTTGTTAGGAACTTGACAAGTTCCTCAGTCATTTCTGTTCATGCAGGAATTCTAGTTATTCTAGGCATAGAGGCACTTTTGAATTTTCAAATTTGCTGGAAATATCTTTATTAGTCTATGAGTCTCCAATTTTATTGTTCGTGACTTTATGTCTTATTCCAAATCCATGTTTGTTTTGGATAACATAAAAATCTTTTTGTTGGGTGTTAGAATTCCCATCCGTGAAGGATAAGAATTGTTCTTTTGAGTCTAAAGTCTTCTACCTAGGTTTGGAATAATTTAAATGTCATTTCAAGAGATAAACTTTTCCTGTAAAGTTTTCTCTTGATTTTGTCTGGCACAATTCTGATCACAGGCGTGACTCCTACATAGTACATAGTTCTACGCGTGATTTTATCGACCTTAATTTTTTTATTTATTTATATTATAAACCAGCCCCTTCACAGCCTCAAATCCTAAATTCCTATTCATCCTAACCTAATTGTCACAGAACCCTAGAAGTATAAAACTTACAAGTTCTCCACACCAGGCTAAATGTGCAGCACTTGTAAATAAGATAAGAAACAAGGTGAAAACTCACTGTGATGATGACTCTTTGACCTAAGACTAGTAACGGCAATAGGTGATCATTAATTAATAATCATACTTTAAAAATAAAAAATAAATAAAGAAGAAGTAAATTCTCCTCTTCTCCCTACTTTTAAACTAGAGCAGGATGTGTTCCAAATGAGTGATGGACTAAAATGGTTAAAGGTTACTCTCTCTACTGACATACAACCGTATACCTTTTTAGTTGCCTTCAAAAGAACGAATACTAGTTTTCCTTCCTGAATGAGTTAATCTCAACTTTCTTGTTGAGGTGAAAATATATCTAGAATTAGATAACGAACAGAAATTCTAGTCCACGCTATCAAAAAGAGTTTGTTTCCAGAAAGAATTGATTCAATTTTCGATAAACAAAAACAGTTTGTTTCCAGAAATAATTGAAATTTTAGTACAAGCAGTCAAGTCAGACATCTAATATCCAGTATCAAGACGCTAATTTTCCAATTTCATTGACAGCAAAGCAAACAAGAGCATAACTTAGAACCCAATATCTACATCATACAATTATAATTAACAAACCTAAAAATAAACGATGATCTATTGCCACCTGCCGTAATCCATCAAAGCAAAAAGAATGAAGACTAAAAAAGAAATTTACTCCAAGACAGTTGATTTAAAAGCCTTAATAAACTAAAAGGAACAGAGAAAATGGATGAATTACACACACAATCCTCAGTGCAGAAGCAAAAGCAATTATAGATCCCAAATTATGAAAGAGGGTTCAAGGATACATATAATAAAAAAAAAAATTTAAATCAAAAGGAGAGAGAACGTACAAGGGATTCGGGGCGGGCGTTGCGGCGGAGACGAGCCTCAAGCTCCGGATTATGAGAATTAGTGAACTGCATGACGCAATAGCCAATGACACCAGGAACGACACCGCAGATAGTGGCGAAGGTAAAGAAGAAAGGCTTTGAATCTCGCGTCTTCCTTACTATCCACCTCCATGTTTCGCTTTTCTCCCACAGGATTGACATTTTTCACTTTTTCTCTTTCTCCCACCCAATGTTCTGAAAGAGTTGTTTCCTTCTCTTGTATTGTGATTCATTAATAATTGTCCCCGTTTGAATCTCTATTCCATTAATAAAAAAAAAAACTCAAATTCTTTAAAAACTTAAATTTAATTATATGTCATTTAGATTTTATAACAAATCTTATTTAGAATATATCGAATCTTATTACAAATAACTGATATAAAAAAATATTAAAAATAAAAAATAATGATGTGGTAATATGAGGTGGTATTGAAAAGGAAAATTTGACATCTTTTCTCATTTGATGGGTAAATTTTCTACTTTAGCACTACTTTAGACGGCCAATAGCAATATAAGTAGGCAATTTCGGTTCAAGCATTAAAAGAGGTTTTTCTAATTGGAATGAAAATGTTATTATCTTATTTATCTTTATTTTATGCATTAGAGAATATATGCTAGAAGTGTATGGATTACATGATGAATAATTATGGACTTAAATCCAATATGATTGAACATACATGGTTAAATTTTATTTTATAGTAAATAGGATTTATATGTCTCTATCTTTCCTTATTTTTCATGTATTTCTTTTCTCATCTCACTTTTGTCAAATTTAACTTAAGATTTTCTTTATATAATCGATTACATAGGATTATGATATATTGGAAATGCAAAGAAGTAAGGAGAAGGTGTCATTGAAATGAAAATTAGAAATAGAAATTTTGAATTTCTATTTTGGATTATAACTCATGCATATTTGTATGTTTGACCTAATCAATTCTCTTTGCCTCAAGAAATTAATTATAAAATGTCTATAATCATGTCATATAATTAGTGTCAAGGGCGAAACATAGTAAGGGCATAAGAGGACTATGGCCCCCTAAAATTTTGAAACTTTTTTATATATATATAGTATACTTACAAATTATGAAAAATATTTTTCATATATTTTAAATATTTAGTTCTCCCTTAATAAAATAATTAATTAAATAATAATAAATAAGTATCAATATTAAAGTAATATACAGTTACTTAATTTTTATTGAATTCTATATTTAATTTTTATTTATATTAAATCACTTTAATATGTATGATTAAAGTTTTTAATAAATTCAATATTTTAAGCTTTCAAAATTATCTAAAATTTATCAACCACATTTACAATAGCAAAACAAAAAGCAATGTCTTTTAACTTTGAGAATTTTCATTATCAATGCATATATATAGTAGCAAAAGATAATGATTTTTTTAGTTTTCTTTAATATATTTTATTATTTGAATTAAGTTTAAGTTAAATTATTATTTTTATTCTTTTTTTAAATTGAACTTGATTAATTGTCTATTACTTGTTTATTTAATTTAGATAAAGGTAATTTACATAATTTTGTTCTTTTATTAATTTTTATCGATTTCAACTTGGAATTCAAGTTGTTCTTCTTCTCAATTATTGTTATTTTTTCTGTAATGCCCGTAATTTATATCTGAATAACTAATGCGTTTAATTACTGTAATTAATATTATCAGAGTCTAGAGTTGGGATTTAAAGGCTTCTAAAGTATTTAATTATGTTACGAGTGATTTAATTAAAAGATATAAAATTGGGAAAAGTTATAAAAAAAAGAAGTAAAAGTCAAGTATTTAAGTGGGTATTTAGCAAAAATAAGGAGGGACCAAAGTGATATATTTACCAAAGTATAAAAATCTTTCTTCTTCCTTTTTCCTCATTCACATTAGCCCTTAGCCTTAACTTTTCCACCCAAATTCGTGCTCCTTCTTCACCCCTCCATTCTTCCACTTTATTTCACTTAAAAAAAGCCAAAACTACTAAAAACTAAATGGAAAACCACTTACATAGCCAAAACCCTTTAAAAAAGTAGAAAGAGGGAACTATTGGAACTAAAGAAGCCATTTTCTTGGAGAAGGAAGAAAGGAAAAAGCTAAACACCCAAATCCACATTGTCTTTGGTAAAGGAAGAAGTAAATGAAGTTAAAAACTATGTGTTTTCTTTTTTTTCTCTTATTTTCTACTATTTTTGTACTTAGTGGAAACCCATTTCATATGGGTTAGTTCTTTAGTCAAGCTATGGTTTTGAAGAGTTAAAACTCTTCCTTTTAGAATCTAGATTAGTTAAAGAAGAAACTTGACATGAATTTTGAGTTAAAAGAGATAGTTTGATAGTTAAAATTGGGTTTATGTTTAAAGAGTAGAGTTATACTATATATGTTTATTCTTTGGCCTAAAAAAAGCATGTTGATGTCTTGTTAGGTGATAGAGAGGGTGGTGGTAAACCCAAAAGGAAAGAGCAAGTTTGAGAGCTTAAAGTTTTTAAGGCTTCATTTGAGATTAGTACATTTATGCATGTTTATTCCTAAACTCATACCGTTTGCATTTTAAAAATGGTGGTTGTTATGTCTTGAGATGATGATTAGCATGATATTGATGTTGGAAATGATAATTATGATGATTTATGACTATTAGTGATGTCTATGAATTTAATCTAATTTTTGGTGAAGTATTGTATTTTGTGATATTGCTGGATTCTTTAGAATAGCCTTGATTCCTTTAGTCATAACTTATGTTATAGAACTCTGATTTACATGAAATAAAATTGCAAATGAAACTATACACATATGGCTAAACTTTTCATGAAGAAAATGGATCCGAATTCTATTTATAAATGGACCAAAAATGGGCTAAAAGAGTCGGACATAGAACTGTCTATAATATCTTGGGCAAATTTTCAATTAACAATTTGTGGTTTTTGAGCTATAACTTATGCTATAAAATTTGGATTTATGTGATTCTTATTGCATATGAAAGCTAAGATATTAAGCTAAAACTTCTTAGAAGACCATAAGGTTTAATTAAGTCCCTAAATAGGTGAGAAATGCATTCTAATATCATGATTGAAATCTGCCTTGAAAGAAATATTAGGAATTTGGCCTCTTAAATATTGTGTGACATATATACATATGCTAAATTGTTGGAATCTTCCTTCTTTGCACTTAATTGTGTATTTTATATGAGGTTTGTAAGTCCTAATAAGGTAAATTATGATATAAGATATGCAAGTATGAAATGAGATAAGATTATAACATATCATGTTAAAAGAAATCATGAATATGTATAATTGTTCATTTCTCTTACAAGGATGAGACTATGAAATGAGATAAGATTATAACATATCATGTTAAAAGAAATCATGAATATGTATAATTGTTCATTTCTCTTACAAGGATGAGACTAAGGATAGATGACATGTCATTTAGGGTCATTTAGGGTCTTTTACGGTGCCATATGAAATTTCTATATAATTTTTAATTATTGGATAAGGTGGCTTAAGCTCGAAAAGCACTTTTGTCCATTATACTAACAACTTAATCATGTTATCAAGTCAAGTTAGCTTAAGCTCAGAGAGCACCATTGACTCAAGCTCGTGATGAGCATAATTACAGAAATACACAAACAGGTGAATGGGTGGCTTAAACTCGGAGAGCGCTCCTATTTACAACCCATTATCCAGTTAGTTTAGTTTTTGAGTAAATTGACTATTGGCTAAATAAGTTGAATAAAATGGAAATAACTACTTGTTACATGATTATTAAATATTTTATGATATGTGATATAAGAATGTATAATGTCCCTAAGTTCAACTAATTATGAATAATTTATGGTTAATTATTAATATGATCGGCATATTCACTTTGATTGTCATTTCATGGATATATGTACATAATTTGATGATATGAGATAAGTATGCTATGTATGTTATTAAATGATTGCATGATTTTGGGCAAATATATATATATATATATATATATATATATATATATATATATATATATATATATATATATAGCAAATAGGTATTGAAACTAGGTCTAGAATCTCCAACTTACTTATAGATTCTTCTGATTCTGAACTATAAAGTTTCTCTTCTAATTCTAAATATAGAAAACCCTTACAGATTGATGAGTTAGTTACTAATTCATCCAATTTTTCATATAGTGAAACAACAAAACAAATAAATGTCCTTGCTAAAGAGCAAGAATTCCTTTTAGATGTTGTCAAATACATAAATGATATCCAGATTCAGAAAGAATATTTAGATAAACTCTTAAATTCCCTTAGTCAAAGTAAGGTAGAAAAAACAAAAGAAAAACTTTCTATTCTTCCTAACACATCAAACAATACCTACAATCTTATTCAGATCCTTGATAAAGGTAAGAAAATAAAAAATAAACATGTCTCTATCCATGATATTCAAAAAGAGATTAAGGAAGTAAAATTAGAATTGAGAGAACTAAAAGAAAAACAAAAGAGTGATTCCCAAACTCTACAATTGCTTCTTTTTAAATATGTACAAAATGATTTGGATTCGTATAATACTTCTAGTAAAGAAGGTCATGATGTTCAGAATATTGAGTCTCTTGAAACCAGAAGATTTTCTGTAATACCCTCGACTTTTCCACATGCATTATGACACGCATTACATTTGGACATATTCAATTTATATATGTCATTCACATGAAACATATGCATACATAGAGATTTTAGTTAGACATGTTCACTAGATAGATTTGACACAGATTGGTTTATCGCATTAGGAGCAAGTTGTACGTGTCTAATTATAATTTAAATAATGACACAAGATATTGAAAATAAAATTAAATAAATGATTAAATTTGAAATAAAGGAAATTTGACATAGTTAAATTAAAATAGACAATTTGACTAAATAGTATTTTAGCACTAGGTACATGAAAATATGTAGAAAAAATAATAATAATAATAATAATTAATTTTATTATTCTTATTATTATTTATTTAAATATCAGAAAAAAAAGAAGTTGAGTCGGCAACTTTGAAATAAAAGGTTGTTTTGGCCTTTTTGTCAACCATCAGCCCTTCTTCTTTTCCTCTCTATTTTTCTTCCCAATTTCTTCCTCAAACTCAGCCAAATTGGTCTTCTAATCAGTAATTATTCCATACCTTGTATTGATAATGATTTTATGTTGATTGGTTTTGAATTATGGGATGCCAAATAAGCTTGTAATCATCTTTCTGGTCAGTATATTCTATTTTGATGGCAAAAATTTAGGCTCCCGATTTCTTCATGTTAAAGCTGATTCTGAAGAAGCAAAAAATGCCAAACTTGTAGCTTTATGTCTTAGGTTTAAGGCTATATAAATGGTTTTTCATGATTTGGTGTCTGTGGAAAGATATGGGCATCGGACTAGAACTGGTTCCATTGAGGAACCTAACTGAATCACTTTCTATTTTGATTTTGTTTCTATATGAAAGAGTCAGTATTTGAGGAAGGTCAAAACATGAAAGTTGTAGATATATGTGTTATCTAGTTGTACAAAAAAATTCAGGATTAGATGATAGGCAGATGTTGAGTTATAGGCAAGAGAGTCATGCCTGTTCCATATTTGAGCTACCAGCTTAGTGTCCTTGGTAGGTCCAGTCAGTTGTTTAAAAATTTTGAGCTCTTTATAGATATAATCTGTAAATAGTCAAAACATGAAAGTTATAGGTACAGGTTTAGCTAAATTTTGGCATAAATTTCACCTCAATATGTTATTTATGTTATGAGTTATAGCTTTTACAAGTCAAACTGGTCCGGATGTCAGCCTTGTTTTTGACCAATCACAATTACCCTATCATATGAGGACCATAGAGGCAGAATGGATGAAAGTTGTTAGCATGAAAAATGTTCCATTTTAACATATCTATATTCATACAAAGTTTCATATAAATATGACTTACACATTATAAGATATGAAGAAGTAAAATAGGTGTCCCAAAACTGTCCAAGGTTAAAAACAGGGCAGAGAATAGAACATGTTTATAAATTGCATAAAATATTCCAAAATGGTCCAACTGTTATGAAATTTGGATATGTGGTAGCCCTACATGTTAGCTTTAATTAGAAATAAGAATCATACAAATTGGACTAGAGAATAGAACATATTTATAAATTGCATAAAATATTCCAAAATGGTCCAATTGTCATGAAATTTGGCTATGTGGTAGCCCTACATGTTAGCTTTAATTAGAAATAAGAATCATACAAATTGGACTAGTATATAAAAGGTTATAAGCTAATGAACACATGAAGGTCACACTGCAATTAGACCAAATCCTAGTTAGTGGACCTTAAAATGCATATTTCAATTTGTTTAAGTTTCACTAAGTTTATTTAGCTATTAATTGACCAAGTATATAATCAATTAGGTCCACAGCATAATAGAGAGCCTCAAGGAAGTGAAAGACAGTAAGTTAGAAGCTTAGTAGCAAAAGAAAAGGTGAGTTTATTTATCAAATGAATTATTTGGTATGTGCTACGTATAATGTGATTATTACGTACTACGTGTAATGTGACTTGATTTGCTTTATTTGAATTACATGATTGCTATGATATGACCAATGAGACTGTATTGGATGTAAAGTACATGTATAGGTTTTCTTTGTATAAGGCAAAAGTTGACTGAAATGTATGATAATTGTTGCAAATGCATATGTATATGGACTTAAAAGGCGTTGTGACTAACTAAATAGCATTGAAAAGCAAAAGAAGAGGCATATGGTCCAAACAAATGTTCAAAAGCAAAAGAAAAGGCCTATGGCCTAACAAATGTGCAAATGTTACAACTGATCAAGCTAGCTAGCAAATGCAAATGTTCACATGGAAACCCGGGACAGTGTCTGTTTAGCCTAGTCACAACAAAAAGAAAATGACATAAACATAAGCAAATGAAATGTTTACTTGATTTAATATGATTTATATTGATATGATATTAATAAATATAATGACATGTAAAATGTGTAGGAATGATGATTATTACTTTTAACTGTGATTGACTTGGTACTTTAGAAAGCATTTGATAATTATTCTCATTGAGTTATCAAATTGCATCATCTTTTAGTCAAAGAAGAATAATTAACTCATTTTGGAGGTGTATACCATATAGAAGACATAGCTCACAAGTCATCGGCCGAGCCTCACCAATCTCTCTCTTTGCATTGCACATATGTATAGGGACATATCTTTTGTGTTTTGGACTATATGTCTATACACGTATAATATAGTGAATACACAGTGATGTGATATATATATATATAGTCAAGCTGTCATGCTTTGCTGAATTGCTAAATGCTATAAAGTGAAATGTTATATGATTCAAAAAACAATTATTCCTCATTATAAGCATGACTATGTCCTATTCTCATGCAATATATGACAACATAATATAAGTATAAGTGATATCCATAGGTATAAGGTGTTACATTTTCTTTTTGTTTTAAGAGAAATTATTTCGAGAAAATATTTTATTAAAATTACTTTTGTTGTTTCAGAAGACTTTAAAATTGATACCATTGCATTGTTTGATACTGGAGCAGATTTAAATTGCATCAAAACTGGTTTAATACCAAAAAATTTTCGTGAAAATACTCATGCAAAACTTTCAGCTGCAAATAATTTTAAGTTAAAAATAGATTCTAAAACTGAAGCTTCAATTTTAAACAATGATATTTTCCTCACAACTTCTTTCGTTTTAGTTGATAACATACATTATACTGTGATTCTTGGAACACCTTTTATTAATCTAATTACTCATTTCAAAGTGAGCGAAAACGGAATTTCTTTTAAATAGAATTCTAAAAAATTAAGTTTTTAAGTTATTGAAAAACCAAAAACTAGAAGTTTAAATCTTGTGAAGGCTTGTTCCATTCATGAAAATACTATTAATGTTTTAATTAAAGGAAAAAGTTTTCATCTTAATAATCTTAAGAAAATTGCCTCTTTTAAACGTTTAGAAAACCAATTAGAAACCCCTGAGGTTAAAAGCAAAATTTCAAAATTACAAAGTCTTTTTAAAAAGGAAATTTATTCAGATTTTCCGAATGATTTTTGAAAACGAAAACAACATATTGTTAATATTCCTTATGAAAAATATTTTGATAAAAGACTAATTCCAACAAAGGCTCGACCTATTCAAATGAATGCCGAATTAGAGGAACACTGTAAAAAAGAAATTCAGGATCTAGAACAAAAAGGTTTGATTTCCAAATCTAGATCTCCCTAGAGTTGTACTACCTTTTATGTCAACAAAAATTCTGAAATAGAAAGAGGTATTCCTAGGCTTGTTATTAATTATAAGAATTTAAATTCTACTTTAAAATGGATCAGATATCCAATTTCCAATAAAAAGAATTTATTACAAAAACTCTATTCTACCTTAATTTTCTCGAAATTCAATATGAAATCAGATTTTTAGCAAATTCAAATTTCAAAAAATCATTGCTACAAAAACTGCTTTAACAGTCCCTTTAGGACAATATGAATGGAATGTGATGCTTTTTGATTTAAAAAATACCCCTTCAGAATTTCAAAGAATTATGAATGACATCTTCAATGAATATTCCAAATTTTGTATTGTTTATATTGATGATATTTTAATATTCTCTGCTTCTTCAGATGAACACTTTAAACACCTCAAAATCTTTTTCTATGTTGTAAAGAAAAATAGTTTAATAGTTTCTAAATAAAAAATGTCACTTTTTAAAACAAAAATTCGTTTTTTGGGTCATTATATATCACAAGGATTAATAATGCCTATTGAAAAATCTCTTCAATTTGCTAATAAATTCTCTGATAAAATTCTCGATAAAACACAATTACAAAGGTTTTTAGGAAGGCTTAATTATGTTTTAGATTTCTGTCCAAATATTAATAGACTGGCTAAACCTCTTCATAATATGTTTAAGAAAAATCATGTTCTATGGTCTGATGAACATACTAATATTGTTCGTACTATTAATAAACATGTATTAGATATCTCATGTTTACACATTGTAGATCCCAGTCTTCCAAAAATTGTTGAAACTGATGCTTCTGATCTAGGATATGGTGGTATTCTTAAACAGAAGTAAGAGGAAAAAGAGTGTATTGTACAATATACTTCTGCACACTGGAATGATACCCAAAAAAATTATTTTACTATTAAAAAAGAAAATTTGAGTATTATTCTATGCATTCAAAAATTGCAAAGTGATTTATTAAATCAAAAAATTTTTCTTAGAATTGATTGCAAAAGTGCAAAAGATATTTTACAAAAAGATGTTCAAAATCTTATATCCAAACAAATTTTGCACGATCACAAGCTATATTAAGTATTTTTTATTTTGATATTGAATACATAAAAGGAGATACAAATTTTATTCCAGATTTCCTAACTAGAGAATTTCTCCATTCTAGGAGCGATGCCTAGAAAGGTAAAAAATAAAGGAAAAGAAATACCCAATTTTTTTTTAAAATAGAAATCATTCTTTGATGCCTTAATAGACAAAGAAGTACAAGATACCGCTTCTTCCAAAAATTCCTAAACAAAAATCCTAGCCTTTGCTTTTATCTAGAAAGTTCCTGATGAATTCCTTAAACCAGATCCCAAAAACGCTGAACTATTTCAATACCTTACAAAAATGCCGGAGTCATTCAGAAAACAACTTTGGGAGTCTATTTAGTGAAGAACGATGTCTACTAAACAAGAAGACAAAGCAAGTTCCT
>CATIWF010008612.1:0-45942 GCA_949630135.1 Balakata baccata | reverse complement strand
CTGATGGCAACTCCGGGAAGCAGTTTACTTCTCCGGTTTTGGCTTCTGTGACGCCTAGCCAGAGGCTTAGGTTGAACCCTAATAAGGATCATAAGCCCGATCGCTATGCCGATCTACAATTGGATTTTTGTCCGTCCGTTTTTAGCTCGCTGGAGCGTTATTTGCCTTCTAGTATGCTTGGTGTGAATAGGGACGATAAGGTGAAGTTCATGAAGGAAATTCTGTTGAAGTACTTGCCTCATGGAGAGCGAACCAGGGTATGTTCATACATTATTTTTAAATAAAACTATTTTACTCAATTTTGAAGTAAAGAAATGAGATTGAATTAAATTCTTTTTCTTTCGCCTTCATCCTCAGTTTCTCTCTTCTCCTTAGATTTTTGTTTTTCTTTTCAGTTGGTATTTGGGTAACAACCAAACTGAAAGTGTCGTGAATTTCTCCTTCTTAGGATTTTGTCATTGCCGGTTTATTGTTCTAACGGACATGTGGTTTTGATTAAAAGTTGAATTGACGAGAATGTCCATAGACTCTGCATTCTGTTTGAGCGTGTGGGCACTTTTTGCTATAGGAAAGTAGAGAAGTTGTTCAGGTCCCTTGCAACTGCTGACAAGAAAAGTTAGATTATTAGCTGGTCATCTAGTTTCCCTAGGGTCAATAGAACTGATATTATGTATGTACATGTATATATGGATAATGGAGGCAATGGACCAGAAATGAGAGAGAAGGGGGGATATATTTGATTGTGGTGCCTCTAGAGATGTAGATGTTTGTACTCTGTAGTGAAGTTGCTTCCTAGTCTTTCTACTAGTACTAGATGGAGAAGCTCTCTAAGAAGTGGAGACAGCATTAAGTTTTTGCCTTCTAGTGGACTGGAATTCTTCATGTAAATCAGAATCTTACTATTTGAGTAAGTTTAGTTGTATATACTTCGGAGTTTTGGGCAGTAAACGTAGTATGGATTGATCATATTCCTAACATTGATGAGAATTGGTGGCATTTTGATTGTCTTTTAGCTGACCTTTAGATGGTTCTCCAAAGGTCAAAGAGCTAATATAAATACATATGTGGTCGTAGTTTGTGAACAGTATGAGTTTTTCTTGTGTGTACTGAATTGTTTTGGTGGATAGATGAATTTGGCATTGGGTGGAATGTAGCCTAGTGTTTAATAAGAGTTAATAGTTAGGTCTTAAAATTATTTATGGATCCAAATTATTAATTTCATCAATGTGTGCCCAAAAACATTAAATTGTGTTTTCATCTCAGCACAAATCATAAAATATATAGAAAAAAAAAATATCAAAGCATAAAATTAACGCAAATATTTTGAAATTAACAAATAGATGAAAATGAGAAAATGGACGAAAAATAGAAACATAAACTTAAAATTAAGAAAATTGATAAAAATGAGAAAGTGCAAAATAAGATCCAGAAAATTAATGACAGAGAAATATTAAAGTAGACTTGAACCTGAAATAAATAGGAAATGAACAAATCAAGCAAAATTAGAAAATAAACCAAAACAATGGAAAATGATTGAAGAACCCCTTGATGAAGGTATTTTTGTCCATTCAAATGAGCATCTCCTATCTCTGTGTGTGTGTATAAGTAAGGATAGGAGATGCGACGAATGACTGCTATTGTAAAGCTTAACTCTGAAGATCTTAAATAATGTTCCTCCTTGATCCCTTTTGTTAGGTTCAGAGACATAGAGAATACAGGCAGAACATAATATCAAATTATCAGGTATGAGCATGATATATTTTAGCTTTATTAAGTTCAGAGCCATGAAACATTTACATTGGTTTTTCCAATTTGAACTGTTATTTTGCATTGGTTTTTCCTATATTAACTATTATTTCAAACAATGTTATATTTTTTTCATTTATATTATAAAGACTTGTAGAAACAGAATTATGATCCTTTAAACTGTTTTTTTTTCCTGGTCTCCTCTTTCATCTTGCCCATCTGCTTCGGGTCTTTCTTCATGGGAAAACAATGGATGACAACTTGCTAGCATTTTTTAGCTGTTATCTTCTATCTGAAATGTAATGGGTAATTGTTAATGGCAATCATTTTATTCTTTTTAATTGTAAATAGAGCAATTAGGTAATTGTGCTGGACCAAATTGAATTGTGTTGTTTTTTAATAAAAGAATTTTATTTTCTAAGTAATAATTTATATATTGATAAACTGTATTAGAGATTATTAATTCATATAAATTTAGGTACTTCAGTTACCATTTTGGTTGACCAAACTCAATGCGAATTTGAAACTAAACTGAAAAAACTCAATTCACTGGTTCAGTTAGGTTTTTGTTATGGAATATATATCCTTCGTTTCTCAGAGGAGTGGAGCTTAGAAGTTTCTTCCATGTTCATGTTTGCTGCCACCAGATGATATTCCGGCTACCTTATTTATATATACATATCATTTATGATGTTGATCCAGCCCTTAAATAGAGAGTTATATGCGATGCACCCAGCAACTTTCTTTGTCCCTTCTTTTATCAAAGCAATCAGTGATAACACAGAAGAAAGTTTTAGAAGTGTAATGTCTGAACCCTCTCCTGGTGTATTTACATTTGAGATGCTTCAGCCGCACTTTTGTAACTTACTATTATCGGAGGTAACATCTGTTTCTCTTTCTTGTCTGCCGTTGCAGTTAGATACTTTTTGCATTGATAGGCCAATGGATTAAAATATCCTAACCTCTGTTGCACTTTTTCAAATTTATTTAATCTTCAATTTTATCTATTTTTACATTTAGCCTTGAAACAAATTTGACCAGCTCTGAAATTGCAAAATAAGTTTTTGGCTTGGTAACCAATATTCACCTGACTTCTTTGTGAATGTCAGTAAGGTCTTTGAACTTCAATTTGTATCGGTAAAATAACGCATTTATGATTTTTGTTTCTATAAGAGAATTATTACCAGCACTTTGTAGAAATTTAGGTTTCTCTTGTATTGATAAAGTGTATATATATATATATATAGCATAGTGTTAATCTCAGAACCTTGTTGTATTTATTAATTGTGAAGCTAGTTTTTTTCTTTTTATTATTGACATAATTAAAATGTTAATTTTCAATTGCCTTGCATGTTTTTCCCTTTCCCGTCACTGAAATCAGCATTTTCGACCCCCTGCCTTCCTAGTTGCCCTTCCTGCCCCTTTATATCTCTCTTTATGATCCTCCACTATCATTGTTTATTCCCATTGAAATGCCGACAGAGAATTATTCTTCTCTGGTTATTCTGTCACCATCGATCAATGCATGGAGGCAGGAGTAGCTACAAGAGAGCCCTCAGTTGAGACTGCATAAACAGGTTGAAGGAGGAAAGGCTTGTGCTTTCTTCCTTTATTATGCCTTGTGGTTGTCTTACTAGATCTACTAACATTTTGATATTATAGGAAGCAAAATTCAGCTTTCTTTTTCTTTTTCTTTTCCTTTCCTTTCCTTTTCTTTTTTTTTCCCCTGTTCCTTATAGAAGCAATATAAAAAAGAAAGGCCTTAATTGGTATGAGTTATAATCTTTTCCCTAGAACTTGTATGCACTTTCGTTGACCTTGTGCTTCTAGTGCACTGGCTACAACATCAAGTTATGAGCAAAATTTTTATAAAATTAAGAAGGATAAAGTGGCAATTTTATCATTCATAAACATTTGATAAGTTGATCAAAATTGAATAAATAATTTGTTTTTCTTAATTTGAATAAATAATATTTTTTTCCTTGGCCATATTCGATAAGTTGGTCAAAATTGTTACCATATCAATGGTTAAGGGTAAAATTGATAAATTAAGAGGATCTAAAATGAAAAGTGCAGAGTTTTTTTTTTTTTTTTTTTGTCATTTGGCCTGTTGATGGATAAAAATCTATGCTTTATGTCTTCTTATTTTGATTTGATTTCCTAGATTGAAAATTTTGAGAAATGGGTTAACGATGCAAAATTTCGTATCATGCGGCCAAATACAATGAACAAGTATGGTGCTGTCCTTGATGACTTTGGTCTTGAGACCATGCTCGACAAGCTTATTGATAGTTTTATTCGTCCTATATCTAAAGGTTAATATCCGTACATTTCAACTTATCTAGGCGGTTATACATATGCATATCATAATTAGTTTTTCTTTCCTTTATTGCAGTTTTCTTCCCTGAAGTTGGTGGGTCAACTCTAGATTCTCATCACGGTTTTGTCGTTGAATATGGTAAAGATAGGGATGTTGACTTGGGTAAGTTCTTTTTTAATATATTATTTGGCTGAAAATTGTTTACATTGTCTGGTGTTTTACAACTTGTAGTTGAGTGGAGCAGCATGTGGCATAAGGATGAAATGAATCGCTTGATCATAGGTTTTAGGTTGTTAATGTGAAGTATGAAAATGCCTTCAATGAGCATTAATTTGAGGCATGCTTGCTTTGTGGATGACTTTTCTAGCTTGTGTTTTTGTGAATATTTATTTGGAAATGATGATACTAGAGATGACATGTCGCTATTAGAAGGCATTAAAAGAGGCTAGTTGAGGATTAAAAATGTACGGTTAAGAATAACAAATAGGATTAGTTACCCTAGCAGTTTTGCTTAGTTTACCAGCCTTTGTGTACATGTGTTGAACGTGATGTATATTGCATGGACAATTTCTTTAATGGGGCTGCAATGGTGTTTGATTAAAATAAATGATAAACTGGTGGCAAATTGAATTAGAAATAGAATGGGATTGCAAAATATTGTGAAATAGAAAATAATTGGATATTTTACAAAACGCCAAAATAAAATTAGATTTAGAATAGGATTATATAAAGGGTAAATTACTATAAAGTCCTTGATATTTGGTTGAATACACTAATTGGTTCATTTATTTTTTGAAATATATTATGACGTCTCTCTGGTTTGGTTTAATACACTCTATAGTCATTCCGTTAATTTTTTCCATTAAAATATAAACAAAATGTCAAATTTGCCATTTTTTTTTGTCTTAAAAAATACCAAAAAATATCAAAAAAATTTTAGTGTTATCAACTTGATACCAAAATGTTAAATTTGTCATTTTTTTTTAATAGTGTATTTTTTTAATTAATAAAATGTCAAATTTATCAAAAAATAAATAAAGATATTTTTGGTATTTTTTGTTGACTAGCAGAATATTCTAGTTGACGAACAAAATATTCCATTCAAAAGTGACAAATGGTATTTTTAATTATTGGAACCAAATCTGAAAGATTTCATAATATATTTCCGAAAATGAAGAGACTAGTGTATTAGTAATTTACCCTTAGATAAAACACATAAAACATGGATTGATTTTTGTTGTTAGTATGTGTGTCTATCAAAAATAGTTTCTTTATTTGTCTATTAACAATGGGCGACAAGGTATGGCAAACCGTCAGCATGTTGTATCCTAAGTCAAATTCAGAGGCTCCTTGGCTTGTATCCATGATTGCAACTTGAAACTTAAGTACAGGCTGATTTGGTTTTCTCGAGAGTAGCATATATGATTGTAATTTTCACAATAGTTTGAGATTATTTTGGTAATGAATCTCTTGATGATTAAGAGTCTGAATTTGGATGATGGATTTCCTAGGCCCACACCTGGATGACATCAATAATAGAAGCAAATATTTGGGTGATATTTCTCCATAAGTTCTAGTTTAAATATTTATTGGTTGCAATTTCAATAATAAATGATCATGCTTGTCAAAATTTCCATTTTATTTTTCATAATGATATCATAGCACCAGAAATATATGATTTTGTCTATAGAATATATGTATCATGAGTTGATTTCTTACTTTATCAGACTGCACACTCTAAATATAAATGATCTTACATTTGTAGGCTTTCATGTAGATGACTCAGAAGTAACTTTGAATGTTTGCTTGGGTAAGCAATTTTCTGGTGGAGAATTGTTTCTCCGGGGCATACGATGTGATAAACATGTAAATACTGGAATCCAGCCAGAGGTATGTCATTTAGGAGGAAATTCTAAAGCAGAATATTGTTAAGACTTGAGTGTATTATTATCTTTCCTAAAGAAAAGATTTGTTTAGGTGTATATTTCAAAGTTGTGATGGTAGAAGCATAGAATTCTAATTTGACTGTCAATGTTAGTATGTAGTAGTAGTAACCATTTAGTGCACTGGAGTGAAGATATGTGTTGTGCTGTATTGATATGTATTATTGCAAATGCTGGTTGTCTGTTTATCGAGCTCGATATCGAATAGCTTGTTAAGCATGCTTTACGAGTATTTAAAGAATCAAGCTCCTATTTAAAAGTTGTGATGGTACAAGCATAGAATTCTAATTTGATTGTCAATGTTAGTAAGCTGTAACCATTTAGTGCACTAGAGTGAAGATATGTGTTGTGCTGTATTGATTTGTATTATTGCAAATGCTGGTCGTCTTTTGATCTTGCAAATTGTGGTCGTTTGTCTATTGAGCTCGATATCGAATGGCTCGTTAAGCATGCTTAACAAGTATTTAACAAATCGAACTCGAACTACTTACGAATTTACTAATTTTAATATGAGCCGAGCTCGAGCTCCTAACTGTTTGGCTCGGATTGGCTCGTTTACAACCTTCCTCTACTGTAAGTTTGTGTTATATGATGATACTAGAGTTATGGCATATATTTCTGCAGCATTCTTAACCCTTCATTATTACCAAGAACATGGCTCAAGGCATTGCCTATGGATGTTTCAAAACTTATTCTTGGGACGGAAAAAAATGTTAAATTTGCAGGTACTGTTATTGAAACCTTGACCGTGTAAACACATGACATGCAGACAATTAGTAGTGTCCTATATGTAACTTTGACTTTTGGGATGTAACTAGTGGTAAAGTAATGTTTATGGAACCTTATAGTATTTACAAAACATGTGCTGTTTTGGCTTATTATTAGCTTTTTCCTTTTGCGTGTGAGTTTATGTCGTTCACTTTTTATGAGGTACTGTGGTAACAGGAGATCTACGATTATTCTCATGAAGCTGGCAAAGCCGTGCTTCATCGTGGTCGTCACAGGCATGGTGCTAGAGCCACAACTGCTGGTCATAGGATCAATCTACTCCTTTGGTGCAGAAGGTACTTACCTTTTTATGTTCGCATGGCACTACCTGCTATATGATTTCATAAACTTCTTTTCTTTTTTTTTTTTCCAAATTACAGGAAAGAAATGAACTATGGTCCAATTTCAATTCATGGTTTTAACGATTAGTCATCATAATGACCACTTTGTGCCAAACTTTTTGTGTTCTATTATTGCTTGCAACTTTTTTTTCCCGGTTCATATCTATAAAGATTACCAATTATAGATCTATAAACATATAAGCTTTTACCAAATCTTGATTTTGTTTAATGTTTTGGTTTTATCATGAAAACTCTTTTCAATACGTTCCAGCTTACAAGGTCCAGAAATTTACTGTAATCACGTGTGAGAGGGTTTTACTAGGTTTTTTTAGTCTCGTGTTTAATCTACACTTTTGGAGAATACTTTTTCTTTGGCTCCACTTCTGCCAATTATTTGACCTATTTTGTATTTAGATGGAATCTTGTGGGTATCCTGGTTGTTTTTCTTGTATTTTTTTTTTTTTAAAAAAAAAAATAAGCTTTTCATTGTGAGCTTTTCTTAAAATTTCAATTATAAAATTTTGTTGGCTTTATACATGTATCTGTGCTATCTCTATGCAGTTCAGTATTTAGAGAGATGAAGAAATATCAAAAAGATTTCTCTACTTGGTGTGGCGAGTGCTCACTTGAGAAGAAAGAAAGGCAACGGATGTCTATTGCTGCTACGAAATCAGTAACTTTCTTTCTATGTTTTTTCTTTCTTGCATGTTAGCTCAGGACATTTTAGAATGCTCTTTTGAGCAATAGATTTAGCCTTGCACGACTGATGCGGTCCTTCGCAGTTCATATCCTTGCCGGTATAACAAGGAATGTAACAGTAATTTTGACCATCTATCCTACAAAAATGATGTTATTTTAGGGGATATGGGGGTAACAAGGCCTAAATAGTGAGGCATTAAACAAGGTCAAAGGGAAGAACATATCAATAATATGTGGTCTGCTAATTGTAAATGATGTTTTGCAACTGGAAAATAAAATTTTGCCATAGTTGAAAATGTGATCTTGTTTAACATGTTTTGATCCTTCAAGAATGTAGTGACAAATTTGTTTGGCATGATGTACAATGTATGCTTCCTAGTGAAGATAGAAATTAACGGATAGAATTATGTAGCCCCAAGTGCTTGCCTCAGTCTCTGAATAACAGGATGGTCCCTTCTAGTGCTCGAACTGTTTAGACTTTAGACAGCTGTTTTCTTGACTACCCTTTTTTTTTCCCCTTAAAATTGATTTGGCATGGCTCTATCTTCATCTTCATGATTAAGGATTAATAAAATAAATTGTACCAAATCTTATCACTATATTGCAAATTGGTACTAAACCTTTTAATTGTACCAGATTGGTATCGATACTTTCAAAAATATTGCAATTCGGTACCAATAAGATGACGTAGCAGATGGAAAATATGCCACATGGCATGCTGACTGTACTTTTCGGCTATTACGTCATCCTACTGGTATAGGAAATTAAACTTATTAGTTCTAAATTATAACCTCTTGGTGATTGGTATCAATTTGCAACAATTAAAAGGATTGATACTCATTTACAATAGACTGATAAAGTTTGGTACCATAACCCCTCAGCATTGAATTTAAATAAATGCTTTGCAACACTCAACTGAACAGCTGAAATTGATCATTAAGCGGATTTTCTGCAGGAATTGCTCAAGAGAGACGGTGAATCCGCAACATAAGGTGTTAATAGCATGATGTGATCAGGTGCTTGTAGAATTATGTAGCTCTAGACTCCACTTTGACGACATAGCTGTGATAATATTTTAACCAATTGAAGTTCGGTTCCGCACATCTTCTGAACATGACATGTTTGTATGTATTTAGTGTCAGACATAGAAACATGCATGCCTGGAATCTCTCTGTAAAAAGATTTACCACACTAGTTAGCATTGTAACTTGGGATACCCATGATTCACATTTTCTTTGTCAATAATTCTGTAACTTGTAATTTTTTTTTCAATGAAGTTCATTTTCTACTTGATTTTGGCTACATGACCAGATCTTTGTTCAAACAATTTCCTGTTGAATTTACTAAATCTATATTCTTGACCTTTGACTGTTGATGCTGATTATTGTAAATATTATAACAGAGATCAATATATGCATAGGTTATGATTTTGCTTTGAGATCTATGGTGGTTCCTTTTTTTTTTTCGAAAGAATCTATGGTTGTACTATTGATTTCATAATTCTTGTAATTTTGTTCAACTTAATATCAAATAATTTTTTTATTTTGTATTTATATTGATGTAGATATAATAATTTAAAAAATATATATAACTTAAGTAATAAATAAGATATTAAAATAGGTGGGAATATAAGAAATGACAATTATTGCCTACTAATCACTCTATGTTTGGATAGAAAGAAAAGGATAAGGAAAATAAAGGTATAAAATAAATGACAATTAGTGTTACAATTTTTTGAAAAGATTGAAATGTCATATCCATTTTAATTTTTGGTAAAGAAATATATAAAAATCGAAAAATATTTTTTTATTTACTAAAATTGGAATATAATTTTTTCAAAAATTTTAATAATAATTTAAAATAATTAAAAATTTTAATATCAATATGAAAAATAGAAATAAAAATTGGTATTATTTATGTTATTAACCATAGAGTAAATGTGCTCGTTAAAAGCTGATGAGTAACGATCGACACTCGCACCTGAATCAAATAGAATTCAACGCAACAGCACCTTGGTTGTCAACTGCACAACACCGCCGTACTGAAGTAAAACCGAAGAAACTGTCCCCCGCTGCTTGCTAAGAGAGAGGGGCTAAGGCCAAAGTCTCTCCTCTCCATTCAGAGAAGAGGATGATGATCAAGTTTTATTTTTGACAATTATGACTAACGAACTCACCACAACCCAATTATCCACCCAGCTTGACCTCGACTCCTTCCTCAGCTTGCACTCCGACTCCGACGATGATTCCCCCGCCGTCCCTCACCGCTCTCTCGACGAAATTCTCAACGACTCCGATTCTTCCTCTTTACCTTCCTCTCCACCTTCCCCATTATCTGTTCATCTTCACCAGCGTCGCCTTTCTGATGTTCCCCTCCCCCACCCCGATGCCGTTTCGGAGGTCTCCGCTGAAGCTCTAAAGCTCGCCCAGTCTCAGCTTTTTTCTGATAATTCTGACCAGAATCGCTCCAATTCCTTTGCCCGGGTGAAGTCCGGTGGGTTTTCTGGTGATCCGATATGGAGGGTTCCTTCTACTTCCAGACCGTTGCCTTCTTTATTCGGTGGAGTGAGATCCAACGCGAAGCCTGGTGCTGCTCTCGCAGCTGCTGCTGCAGCGTCTCGGACGGTGCCTACCCCGCATGCTGCCGCGATCAAGTCGAGGAGGGCGGTCAGTCACCAGAAGGCTACGGATACTGGAGATTCGGGTTCCCTTGTTGGTGAGGATAATGAGGTTGTTTCGAATTCATCCGCCGGCGATTCGATTGGAGTTGGTATTGAAAGAACCAGGTCGAATGATAAAATGGCGGAGGAAGATGACATTATAGGTAATTTTCAATCAGCTATAGAGGATGAAGTTTCCAAAAGTGAAAGCAATTTAAAGAGCACAAAGGAGCTGTTTGCTAGTAGTGATTTGGAATATAGAGCAGAACCTCCACATACAATTGAAGAACAAAGGATCACTAGCGACGAGCAGTATCTGTTAAATGCAGTTACATCAACGTCCAGTTCGATCGCTGACTTGGATTCGCACGATGGCTCGACTACAGTTGTGGGTTTAAGTGATAGAAAAGATGAAATGATAGCACCTATTTCTGCTGATAGCAGTTCAAAATTTTTGGATGTGAATGATTCTAGCGAAATGGGTATCCCTGCCTCTTCTCAGGAGTACCCGGTGGAGGAACTGTTGCAAGAGAGAGTTAATTTGGAGGAAGGCGTGTGGAGCTCTAAAGGTGATGAGGCAGGTCTTGTAGCTGCTGGTGATGACGAGAGGAGTCCAATAAATGATATTTCAGAGCTTGTAGAGGAGAGGATTGGACAACTGGAGAGTGAAAGGATTAGTAAAAAAGCAGAAAAGAAGCTGAGGTCCACTATGAAGCCACTTGAATTGGCAGAAGAACTCGAGAAAAAACAGGCTTATACTGGATTGCATTGGGAGGAGGGTGCAGCTGCTCAGCCAATGAAACTTGAGGGTGTCCGTAGAGGGTCTACTACTTTGGGATACTTTGACATTAATGTTAACAACACCATTACACGGACCATTACATCTCAAGCTTTCAGGCGAGATCATGGTTCCCCACAAGTCCTGGCAGTTCATCTTAACTACATTGCAGTGGGAACGTCAAAAGGTCTCATAGTAGTTGTCACAAGTAGATACTCCCCTTATAATGTTGACAACATGGATGCAAAGGTTGCTTCAGTCGCCTGAGTACTTTAATTTCTGGCCTCTTCAATGTGTTTGTTCTCATTCACTGGTCATCAATTTACTTCGTTCTTGTTTTGAGTAATAAAAAGTTACATTCAGAATGTTCTAGAAATGCATTTAAGGGAATAATGTTCTCTTTTGCCCATCAAAACAATGTTAGTTAAGGTAATTGTAGGACTCATTTAATGCAATTCTGCTAAGGGACCATGCTAGTTTCTACAAATACCCACAAGACTATGTAAACTGCTGAATGCTTCATAACTCATACCCTCTACAGAATTTAACTGCTATAGAAATATAGGGATAATTGCAAAAAATAATATGAACTTTTAAGGTTGTATCAAAATTAAATTATACTTGCTATTTTCTCATTTAAATACACAAACTTTTGAAATTTTATCAATTTATGAATTCTAATGGAACTTTGCTGACATGATATAAAATTCTGACGAGATTAAAAAGATTGTGTTAACTAGAAAGATGAGTCATTTTATAAACTTTAAAACGTCATCGTTTTTGTTTTTTCTAAAATTTTAAAATCTAAATCTCTCTTTAAATTTGAAAAATAATATATGTAGCTATTGTGCTTGGAATTTGTCTGGTTAGCAGAACAAAAAGAAACAAAAATTTTACTGTTAGTAGAGTTTCGCCGGAGAAATTTAAGTTTTAAAATTTTAGAGAAACAAAAATGATGACATTTTAAAGTTTCTAAGATGACTTAGCTTCCTAATCAGTTTCCTAATGAGCAAATCTTTTTTAATATCGCTGGAATTTTATGCCATATTAGCAGAGTTTTGCCGAAATTTATAAATTGATAAAGTTCTAAAAATTTGTGTATTTAAATGAGAAAATAGAAAATACAATTTAATTTTGATACAACTTTAAAAGTTCAAATTATTTTTTGTAATTTTCCCAAAAATATAATGAATTTTGTCATCATTGAACATCCACTCTGAAAAGATTCAGCAAAAAAATCATTGATCTGACAATATCAAGCTTCTGGATTTGGATTGCTTTTTTATCATTGAAGGTAGTCAATATCATGTACTGAAACATGCTATGCCTATTCAGATGCTAATGCTTGGTCTACATGGGGATAGATCTCATGCATCAGTAACTTCCATGTGCTTCAATCAGCAAGGGGACCTGCTCTTAGCTGGTTATGGTGATGGTCACATTACTGTTTGGGATGTCCAGAGGGCATCAGCAGCAAAAGTCATAACTGGGGAGCATAGTGCACCAGTAGTATATGCATTGTTCCTAGGCCAGGATTCCCAAGTTACTCGACAATTTAAAGCAGTAACTGGTGATAACAAGGGTCTGGTTCTTTTGCATGCCTTCTCTGTGGTTCCCTTGCTTAACAGGTTCACCATCAAAACACAGGTATAACATTATTCTATGTCAACACTTGTTCTTGGAATCAATGGTGTTATGTTTGCTATATTAAAGAACTTCTGTTTCGATTGTGACAGTGTCTTCTTGATGGACAAAGAACGGGCACTGTACTATCAGCTTCACCCCTTCTTTTTGATGAATCCTTTGGAGGTGCTTTGTCATCATCACAGGGAAATGCCTCACTTTCATCAAGCAGCATTGGTAACATGATGGGAGGAGTAGTTGGGGGAGATGCAGGATGGAAACTATTCAATGAGGGCTCTTCTATGATTGAAGAAGGTGTGGTCATATTCATCACCCATCAAACTGCTTTAGTGGTATGAAGTCCTTTGATAATTGTAGCAAATTGCATGTACCTTTTGCTGAAATTTATCGATGCTTGTTTCTGTATTTACATTTATTCTTTGCAATTTGTTGAAACCTGCTTTAATTTCAGGTTAGGCTAACTCCCACTTTAGAAGTCTATGCGCAACTTTCCAAGCCAGATGGTGTTCGGGAGGGTTCTATGCCTTACACTGCATGGAAATGCACAACACGATCACACAGTTCATCATCAGGTATGTTATGGCTGGATTTCTTAATATCCAAGTGGAAAGTTGACTTAAAAAAATGAATTTGTCGCAGAAAATAATGCTGCAGATGCTGCAGAGCGAGTTTCATTGCTTGCACTTGCATGGGATCGAAAAGTTCAAGTTGCAAAGTTGGTCAAATCTGAGCTGAAAGTATATGGAACGTGGTCACTTGATAGTGCAGCCATAGGTGTGGCTTGGTTGGATGCTCATGTATGTTTTGACGTTGTATTGCTGTTTGACATGCAAATCTTTTGCTTTTAATTTGTGTTGCACCTTTGCATTTAGTGTTTTCCTTGTGTATGGGCTCATTTTCTCTACAAATTGAGGCCACTGTTGGTTTTATGGTTGACCAGATGCTGGTGGTTCTCACATCAACTGGACAGCTGTATTTGTTTGCCAAGGATGGTACCCTGATTCACCAGACCAGCTTTGCCATTGATGGTTCTGGAGGAGACGATCTTGTTGCATATCATACTCACTTTATAAATATATATGGAAATCCAGAGAAAGCTTATCACAACTGTATTGCAGTAAGAGGAGCTTCTATATACATACTTGGACCAATGCATCTTATTGTTTCACGGCTTCTCCCATGGAAGGAACGGATACAAGTTCTCCGAAGAGCAGGTGACTGGATGGGTGCCTTAAATATGGCTATGACACTTTATGATGGCCAAGCTCATGGTGTTATTGACCTTCCTAGATCTGTAGATGCTGTACAAGAAACCATAATGCCCTATCTAGTAGAGTTACTATTGTCGTATGTAGATGAAGTGTTTTCTTATATTTCTGTGGCTTTCTGTAATCAAATTGGAAAAGTGAAACAAGATGATTCAAAGACTGGAAGCAGCTCTGTACGATCTGAAATAAAAGAACAATTCACTCGTGTTGGTGGTGTTGCTGTAGAATTTTGCGTCCATATACGACGCACTGACATCCTTTTTGATGAAATCTTCTCCAAGTTTATGGCTATCCAACATAGAGGTACCCTCCCAGAACCCATAGAAATTGATGCTTCGTTGGTTGTTAAAATTCAGATTAATAAGTAAATGCTCATACCAAATATTTTATTTCACATTTTTGGTCATAAATTTGAGTTTATAAATAAACTGGGGGAAAAGTGGAGACGTTACAGTTTTATGTTTCACCTTCAGTGATGCAGTTCACATGGGCATTTGGTAGAAGGCAGATTATAGGTTGTGAAACTGCTCTGCCCCTCTATTCATTTTGTGTCGGCTTTCACTTATTTTATAAAATTTGTGATGGACTATTCTACAATCTAGATGCCAAATAAGTGTCCTCCTGGGTGCAGCATTAAGTGTTATTTTGATTTTTTTTAGATACATTTTTGGAGCTTCTGGAGCCGTACATATTGAAGGATATGCTTGGGTCCCTACCACCTGAGGTATAGGTTAAGGCTCAAGTCTGACCTTATTGATTTCTATATACCTGTGCACAACTAGCACATTGTAATTTATCTTCTCTATTTGCTTCCTCCTCCATTTCTTCTTTTCAAGATCATGCAAGCGCTGGTAGAGCATTATAGCAGCAAAGGATGGTTGCAGCGAGTTGAACAATGTGTTTTGCATATGGATATATCTTCCTTGGATTTCAATCAGGTTTCTGTTATTTGTGTCCTTGTTCAACAGATCTGTTCGATATAATTTTCCACCAAGATATGTGAACGGTCATTCTAATTTCTCTTTAGGTTGTCAAACTTTGCCGTGTGCATGGATTATACGGTGCTTTGGTGTATCTTTTCAATAAAGGGTTGGATGATTTTCGAGCACCTCTAGAGGAATTGTTAATAGTTTCACGAAATAGTGATAAAGAGAGTGCTGCTGCCCTCGGGTAAAAATTTTTGGCATGTGTAATTGCCTATTATTAAATTATGCGTATAGTGTTTAACTGTAATATTTTCTCTTGATGTTTTACAACCTGAATGATGATATATTTATATATATTGTTATTGTGATGAGGGACTCTTATACGTCGAGAATTTTGGTGGTGGAAAATTATTGCTTGTTAATTGATTATAGCATCTGAAGAAAATCATAGCATTGTTGTATTATCATATTTAGAACTTGAACCATGACATCTGTTGCTTGCAATATTACTTCTGTCATATACCAATCTCCTTACATCCAAGGAAATAGAACCACATTACATTTTGCTCCATAGTTTGTATGAAAATACTTTCTCACAACATGTCTACATATTACTTGTGCTGGATCAGCATCCTCATTCCTCACCTTTTACTACTGTGCTCATTAACAGGTACAGAATGCTTGTTTATCTGAAGTATTGCTTTTCAGGTCTTGCTTTTCCACCAGGTATGCTTTGTCATAAGACTTGCAATTCAAGTATACTGATTATGCATTTCACTGGTGATGTTGGTAGCCTTTTAAGTTTTGAACAAATGAACCTGCAATGGCTGATAATTTTCTTGACTGTCCTTTAAAAGATAGTACATGATTTAGTTTATTTATCGAGATTACAGACTTGGATATCCTTAACTGTCAAGTGATTTAGCACACTAGCCTGCTGTCAGATACTAGATATCATTGTGCTTTGAACAGTAAACACTACTTCCTCTCTTCCATGATACCACATCAGCCAGAACTAATGAGTTAGATGTGCTTATGTTGCTCACAATTGAATGTAAAATAGTTTATACCTGAGAGGTGACACGGATAATAGGTTCTTGTTAGACTTGAATTTGGTCTTATTTGTTATTTGAAAAAGAATATAAATAAAAAGAAGATGGATATGATGGACTTAGTTGTTATCTGAAAAAAAATATAAATAAAAAGAAGAAGATGGATGGTGTTGAAACTTTTGTAATACTACTACTAACTACATCTCTCTGATGTCACTAGAGGATAAGTAACATTATAAAGAGAAGACAAATATATCAAAGACTCGGCCATTAATGAACTAGAAAATTATAAGCAAGAGTGCTTGATAAAAATAATGAAATTGAGGTGTGCTTAATCTAGTTCTTACAGCCCTGTTTGTGTCCTCCAAAGCCCCAATAAGACCTGTTCTCAGCCATGAAGCAAAGTATAATCTCTGCTATCTGCCATTATCAAGAGTGTAAGGAAATATATAATATCCTTGATGAACTATAATAGCAGCATGGTTCTATTACAGAACTTTCGTGTAAGACAAAGTCACAAGGACAGGTGAAGTGATGTTTCACAATGTTTCTAGTTATTTTATTTTTGTTTGTTAAGGATTTCTAGCTTTTTTTGGCATATTATTGTAATGTTTGTTTTAGATAAATTAGGCTTTGCTTCAATGAAGTGAGCACTTTGCTCTTTAGGCATAGAAAAGTATACGGCTTTGAGTGTGCTTTTTGCTTTTAACTACACTGGTCAATATGCAACCCTGAGTCCCAAGTCCTCAAAAAATTGATTAACCTTGGCATTTTCTGTTTAGAAAAAGATTTGATTTGCAACTTGATGAGCATCATATTTGCAGGACATGGAGCTCTTTCTGCTAAACGCTTGCCATCTCTTAGGACAGAACTCGTTCGGTTTTTATTAGAGAATTCCAGTGCCCCTAATTCACTTGTAACTTCGAGCTTGTCATCAAGAAGACCATACCAGAACTTGTATCATCTCTTAGAATTAGATACTGAAGCTACTTTAGATGTTCTGAGGTTGGCTTTTCTAGATGATGAAAATCCAACACCTGACTTTTCTTCAAATGATAGTGCTAATGTAAATATGGAGACTGAGCAAGAAAATGCTACCCTGATTGAAAATCAAAATTTACTGGCTCAAAATACTATAGATGCACTTGTTCAGATCACTGAAGAATATGTACCCAAAGCAGCTGAATCGGCTACTGATGATGATACTGGATTAGTAGAAGCATGGCCTTCAAAGAAAGACATGGGTAACCTGTTTGAATTCATTGCAGATCATGTTGCACACAAAAAAGTTTATGTTCCAAGCAGTGTTCTGAGTAAGATTTTGGAGTACTTGACTTCGGAGAGCAATTTTTCTGCAAGTATTCCTGAACCTGTTACGAAAACATCAAAACAGAGAGAGAAGCAGGTGCTGGCTCTTTTGGGAGTGGTGCCTGAGACTGATTGGGACCCATCTTATGTATTGGAGTTATGTCAGAGAGCAGGCTTTCACCAGGTATGTGTGGGTTGTTCAAATTTGTGTCTCTGAGATAGTGCTTTTGGTTTAAAAATTCTTTTTGATGCCTTGTACTATTGGTCCTAATGTGATTTCAGGTTTGTGGCTTCATTTACACCATTAGAAACCAGTATGTTGCTGCACTGGATAGCTATATAAAAGATGTGGATGAACCAATACATACCTTTTCCTATATCAACTATACTTTGAGGCAGCAGAGTGTCACTGAACACAATGCTCTTCAATCAGCTGTCATGTCTCGAATTCCAGATTTGGTTGTCTTAAGCAGGTATTGCTTTTTATTACTTTTGAGATCCGTCTCTATTCCAGATGTTGGATATTGTGCTGGATTTGTTTCTTTGGCACTCTCTAATAATCTAATAATCTTTTTTGTAGAGAGGGCACATTTTTGTTGGTTATTGACCATTTTAATAACCACAGTACACACATCCTCTCTGAATTACACTCTCATCCAAAAAGCCTCTTTTTGTATTTGAAGACTGTTATCGAGGTGCACTTGTCTGGAACCCTGAACTTCTCGGGTTTAAAAATGGATTACAGTATAGATGCTTTTAGTGGAAGAGTGAAAGATCAATTGAAGGGGCTTGAAGCATACTTGGAGAGGATCTCTGATTTTCCTAAGTTCATACGGAATAATCCCGTCCATGTGACTGATGATATGATAGAGCTTTATATGGAGGTGAGTGAATTTATTGAATATTGATCGTGTTATAATCTGACATTGGCCCCTTATAAAAGAATAAAGAAGAAAAAACAAAGTTGTGATGCTGTTTAGATGCACATAAAACATGAAAAAAAAAAATGCAATAATAAGCTCAACTTTTTGGTGGGAAGGTTTTTCTTTGTCTGTCTGCACCTTGCGGGGCTTGAATTTATCCATTCTTATTGGAATGTGGGTCCTGCTTAAGGGGTTTGTGTCTGTATTTCAACTTGTGGCTGTTGTGATGAATATTTATATATCTGTTGCAATTCTCATTATTTGATTTCTTATTAAAATATACCTTGTTCTCCCCTACATATATTAGATTCTAAATATCTAGTATTTTTCTTCTGCAGTTATTATGCCAGTATGAGCGTGATTCAGTTCTCAAATTCCTAGAAACTTTTGATAGCTACCGAGTGGAACACTGTTTACGCCTTTGCCAGGAATATGGAATAATAGATGCTGCTGCATTTTTATTGGAAAGGGTTGGCGATGTAGGAAGCGCTCTTTTTCTTGTAATATCTTCTCTCAATGAAAAATTTGCTGACCTTGATATGGCTGTTGAAAGTGTTATTACAACTGCAGCTTTAAGTGATTCTGCTGGCATTGATCACTACGGCACTGTTTTAAAAATAAAGGAGGTAAACAGATCTTCTATATATCAGTTAAATTTTCTCTCTTTCTTTTTTTCTTTCCCCCTTTCTTTTTACCCCTTGTTCCTTGTTATGGAGTCTCTTGACAACTCATGCAATTTGCAATCTTTATCTCACAGGTTGGTAACATCCAGAGTATATTGAATGCCTGTATTGAATTGTGTCAGCGTAATACCCCTCGTTTGCAACCTGAAGAATCAGAGACACTCTGGTTCAAATTACTTGACTCGTAAGTTAAAAACAATGCATTTATCTGAGTTCTTGCATATTGTGAAATTTGGGAATGTTTCTTTTGGATTTTCACATTTTTAATTGGTATTTTTGCTTTGAAAATGCTGTTCCAATTGGAATACATATAAGCTCAACCCGTAAGAAAGGAATACTTTTTGCTCGTAGAACTGAAAATTTTGTTTAATGAATCATTGTTTAAACACAAGAAGGACTTGCTTTTTGCCAACTTCTTGCGCATAAAAGACAGTTTTTGATGTCCTCAGGTATTTTATTACTTTTAAGAATTTGGTGCACGTTCATTAACATCAATTTAGTATTTCTGCATTTAGCATAAGCATCCTATTGTTTTGGTAGACTACAGTCATAAGAAACAATTGACACTCTACTGGATAATCCCTAAGTTTCTGAGTTAATTGTCATAGTCAATGATTATAATTTTTATTTTGTCTCAATTGCATGTGATGATTTTTTATTTCCCTCGTTAATAATTATGTTTACATCATGAAAATGTGTGCCTGCTTGATTAGGCATGCTTGTACTTTGTGTATGCATGAATTCTTAAAGATTTATAGGATCTCCATGCCTAAGTGTACCTTGAGTTTATTACAACATTGTGCTTTCATTTTCTTGTGTGATTGTCTTTCCAGATGCTGATGATGCTCCCAATACAGGTTTTGTGCACCTCTGATGGACTCATATGCAGATAAAAGGCTATTGAAAGGGGATAATCTTGTCAGAAAGCTAGATGAAACATTGGATGACCTGGAGGATAATGATACCATAATCAAGTGGCAAATATCCAGGTCCCACAAAGGTGCCCATGTATTGAGGAAATTGTTTTCCCAGTTCATCAAAGAGATTGTTGAAGGAATGATAGGATATGTTCGCCTTCCAACTATCATGTCCAAACTCCTCTCTGATAATGGTGGCCAGGAATTTGGTGACTTCAAGATGACGATATTAGGGATGCTTGGAACTTATGGCTTCGAGCGGAGAATTCTGGTATTTGTTTTGGTCATTGAATTTGTTTTGTATATCCATCTTGGGGAAATTCTTCTATATATAATTCATCTATGGAGTCCCATACTTTTTTGCTGTTTATTTGCTGCAAAATTCTACTGAAATATGTTACTGTTCCTCTCTTTTTGTTTTGTAAATCAGTAATTATTGATTCAAATCATTTATTAGGATACTGCCAAGTCCTTGATAGAGGATGATACATTCTATACCATGAGTTTGCTCAAGAAGGGTGCATCTCATGGGTACGCTCCCCGGAGTCTGGTATGCTGTATATGCAACTGCCTTCTCACCAAGGATTCTCCTAGTTTCCAGATCCGAGTTTTCAATTGTGGTCATGCAACTCATCTTCAATGTGAACAAGAAAGTGGGTCATCAAGTAAAGGTTCGTTGTCTGGGTGCCCTGTTTGTATGCCTAAGAAGAATACTCAGAGGCCTAGAAATAAATTAGTTCTACCAGAGAATGGCTTAGTAAACAAGGTTTCATCAAGGGCCAAACGAGCACAAGGAGCTGGCATCTCACATCCGTATGAAGATTCATCAGACAGTTCATATGGGCTGCAGCATATTTCACGGGTATGTCAGTGCCTTACTTATTGCTGATATATATTATAAGAAATAGGAACCGTATACCACAAATATTTCTATTCCAAATTCCTAACTCGTATTTTGGGTGGAAGATTAGGCAATAGTCGTAATCATATTTAGTATCAAATTTCTATTAATTTAAAGGCATAAACCATTTGTGGCCTCTCCAATTTGTCCTTTTTCTAGATTGCTTCCTTGACCGGTTTTATCATATTTGCCTCCTGAACATTGTTTTTGGATCATATTGTCATATCTGAAATTTGAAAATTTACATACTGTGCCATAATTTACTGACATGACAATAATTTCTATTAATTTACATTCTAGCTGTCACGTCAACAAATTGCAGTGTAACATGCCAATTTTCAAATTTTTGGGTGACTACGTTTAAGGTCAAATATGACCAAAAACCAGTCAACGGGACAATTTCAGAAAAAATGGACTAATTAGAGGAACCGTAAATGGTTTAAGTCTAATTAAAGCCTTAAAGAAAATAAAAAGTTAAATAATAGTAACTAATCTAAATTTACTTGGATACTGCAGTTTGAGATCTTGACTAATCTTCAGAAAGAGCAGAGATTAGTCCAAATAGAAAACATGCCCCCGTTAAGGCTTGCCCCACCAGCTGTGTATCATGAAAGGGTAAAGAAAGGACCCGAGCTTTTGACAGGAGAGAGTAGCAACAGCATTGCAAAAACTGAAAAACCGAGCAAACTGACCGGATCATCCCGTCGGTTCCAATTTAAATCAACTATATTTGGTGAGCTTCATGATCACGCCTATTTGATGTTAAATTTTTCACTGAAATCTCCAATTTAACAACCTGGATGATTTTGTTGTAGGCAAAGAAAAAACAAGGAAACAGTAACACCAATGTGATGTACAGGCTAACATGCGCAATAAAGTTCGACTGGTACTGAGTTTTTTGACCCCTCCATTTTGCAATTCATTTTCATGTGTAAAGTGTAACTTAATTTTCCATTTTTACCCCTCTGTCCATATAGATGTCATATTCACAGTGTACGTGTAATAAATTTTGTATCGGTGTATGCGGGCAAGCAGGTAGATTGGGTTTGAGAAATTAAATTACAATACATACAGAGGAGTAAATGACTATCATCTGGTGATAAGTGGGGCTGTAATCGAGTGAAATCAATAGTGTCAGGTTCTAACTCAATTCTATTAAAAATCCGATGCTCAAGTTCAATTGTTTGAAATTCAATTCAAAAACATTTGGAGCTCCGTTTGATAAAGTTTGAATAAACTAAAAAGTTGGATATTGTGATATTTGAATTCGATTCGATAAATTATTCAAGCTCGAGTTCGATTTGATTAATTTTGAGTCAAGTTATTCTGCTCACCTTCAATTCTAGTGATTATGAATGTAATAGTGTGAAGTGGGATTGTATAATCTGGTGTCGGTATTTTATGTCAACACAGAATGGAACTTTCTTCCACCCTGGAACTCTGTTACAATGCTTCTTTCTTTATTCTTGTCACCTTGGCTATGTATTCTTGGATAGCTTCTGTGCCTATTGTTTTTGTGTCCCTCATCCGTCTTTTCTGCTGTGGTGTTTTCAAGATCAATAACTTAAACTTCTAAATTGATTAGATTGGAATTTAATTTTATAATTTAATCAATTTGAATTTAATTAATAAATTAAATGTTTTCAATTTGTTCAATTTAAATTTAATGTTAAGTTTTAACTTAATCAATTAAACTCTATTGTTGTTAAATTGAACTTTAATTATTGAATTTGATCAATTTAATTTGAATTTATTTAATTAATTATTTCAATTAAACTTAAAATCACTAATTGAAAAGATTTTCTAAGCAATAATTATGATTTTATTAATTGTTTGTAGAAGTTAATTTTTGAATTAAATTATTAAATTAGTAGTTAATACTATATCATAAATATAAAATAAAATTAGTTAAAATTTTTAAATTAATAAAGTGTCAAATGCTTAATTTTTGATAAATTAATTTTTAAATATTAAATATTAATTTTGGACTATTTAATATTTAATATTCATCAATCCAAAATTAAATAGTACTATTGCAGAGACTTCTTTTATTTTTTTTTTTCCAATATTAAAAATAATAATAACGGATTTCCATTTCCGAACGGTGTCGTATTGATGGTTACTAGAAATCCATGCCAGCGCTTAGTCCTCATCTATAAATAGGTACAAATCTCACTCTCTTCCGGAGAGAACAAAAGAAACTTCCTCTTTTTATTCTGTCATCACCGCCATTGCACTCTTTTATCTTCTTTCAAGCTCCTCTTATCTGACCTTGAATCTTTAATTTTCTTTTTATCCTTAAATTTATCATTTTCAGATCACAGTTGTTTTCAGGTACCTTTTGAAGTTATGAGGCTCAATTAATCGCTATGGTCGGAGGAATTCTGCCGCAACCGCAACAGACTTCCCTATAAAGAGGAGGCGCTGGCTTCATCATATGATTCGTTTGTTTTTGAGCTCCATTTTTTATTAAATTGGGGTTAGGGTTTTCCTTACACACCGGAGAGGCCGTATTCTGTTGTATTCACTGTTTTTTAAGCCGTATTTCTGCGTAGTGCAATTGAATTTAGGGTTAGCTGTTTTTGTTCGTGATTTTTGATTTTCCAATTAATTGTAGTTCTCTTCGCCTTATACTGTATAATCAACGATTATTTATTATTCTTATTCTTATTATTTTATTTTCCTTTTTTTTTCTTTATGGAAAGATATCATCAATAAATTTTTGTGCCTGGCATCCCCATATACTAAGAAAAAAAATATATTAAAAAACAAGAAATTCATAAAATCTGTGACGAAATATTAGTAATGGAGAGCCCAGGCTTAAGCACTAGAAATAATGGGCAGCAGCAACAGCGATTAGGAATAACAGAACCCATCTCCTTGGGTGGACCAACAGAGAATGATGTGATAAAGACTCGGGAACTCGAAAAGGTTCTTTGCCATATTTCCTTTATTCTAACTTTGTCAAAGTAGGTTCTCTGTGAAAGCTGAATTTCAGTATATTTGTACATTTTTAGTTTCTGCAAGAAGTGGGACTATATGAATGTCGCAAGGAGGCTGTGAGTAGAGAGGAAGTTCTTGGGAGACTAGACCAGGTCGAAATTTATTTTATTTGGCCTTCATAATTTGCAGAAAGCATGTTTTGTATGTTTTTCCTATTAATGTTTTTAGTTTACTACAGGAATATAATAGAACATTTCTTAGTTTACCTCTTCTTTTGGTAGATAGTATGTTTGATGTTGATGAAATAAAATTGAACAGATTGTGAAGAATTGGGTGAAAGTCATTAGCCGCACAAAAGGGTTGAATGAGCAACTAGTGCAAGAAGCAAATGCTAAGATTTTTACCTTTGGTTCTTATCGATTAGGGGTATGTAACTAATCTTGTCAAATCTGGAGGAATCAGCATTTCCTTGTATGCAATTTACGTTTTTACCAAGTACCAACATGCTTCTGCTTCTTAGAAACTGGATTTGGGAGGAGCTACCTGTTTTATTTAACCTGTATGCAATTTTGTCTTTAAAATGTTTTCCTTGCATAATTCAGCTCAGCATGTCTGCTGGCTGAGTTTATATTCTAGCTCATGATAAGGTGTAGTTGTTAGGCATATTTATGAGATCCTTGCAATTCCATGAATAAGAAATTCCCTGCTTATGAAAGGTAATATTGATGTGAACTATGTGAAACACCAATTTGATATTTAGGGATTAGTTGATTCATGGTCATTTTCTGACAGTAAGTACCTTTGACGTGGTCTAGTTGAGCTTTTGGCTTATGGATTCTTATAACTATAGTAGGGTTTTCCTCTCAGATCATTAAGATAGGATTCAACCATCTTTCAAGTGGTGGAATCTGTTATATGGTAGTATTTTTCTTCAAAATGCTGACTAGTTCTAGTTATAGGACCTAGGGAGAGGTTGTAGTTGAGTGGTCTTTTAGATTTAGCTTTTGGCTTTTACTCTATCATTGAACTTTTGGTTGTTGTAATGTTCTGAATCTGATTGTTATTGCAAGTGATGATGGTGTGTTTATGCATTCATGTTTAATGGATGAAAGAAGCATGTATGGTTTTAGAAGCTAAGAACTATATTGCTTACTATTGAAGAAAGAAAAAGACAAGGACATTTAAAAGGAGAAGAGATTGAGGATAGATAATGAACTCCGCGATGAATTTTTTAGTCATTATAAATGCTTTCAGATTTGTTTTAAGGTCGTGTACTGTAGGATATAGGTGCAATTCTTCATCAGGAAGAACTTACAGAATAAGAATTAGTAGTAAGTTGCAAATCAGAAACAACAAATAAATATCTTTAAAAGAAAAGTGAAAGACTTTCTGCCCAATTCTTAGAAAAGAGAGAAATAAAAGGTTAGAGCTATTTCAATTTATGTGTAGACAACCAACCCCGAAACCCATTTCCCTTTTTTTTTTTTTTTGAATGCTTCTGTTAATATGCTTCGACACATAAGATGGTTCAGTGAAAAAGTGATTAGCTAGTAAGTTGATGTTGAGCAGTCTGATGTCTTTGCTTTGCCCCATAGAATTTCTTTTTATGACCAATCCAATCTCATGGCAGATATTACTTCTCTTAGCAGTTTTTTCTTAGATTTAGTTTAGAAGAGAAGACATGTGTTAAGTTGAGGGCTTATTCAAGTAATCTTGTAGTTAATTGGCTGAGTGTTGTTTAACTAATTTGGCTTTTACAATTTACTAATATATAGAATCAATTTGACAGGCAAGTCCTTTTCAATTCCATATTTAGAGTAAATTTATAGGTATGGTTTTCTCAATATCAGGTGCAAATTGTAGAAAGTGATCATGTGGGTGGGGTCAGTTTGATAGTGTCTATGTCTTATGCATATTAAGACCATGAGGAATAGAAACAGGAATGCTTCATTGTCCAAATCAATAATTTTGTCAGTTAGTAATTATACCTAGAAAAAAAAAAGTTGCAGTTATGTCTTGTCTGCCATTTTTGAATCTTGTTTCATTTTTATTCAAAGCTTGATTACAGACTACAGAGAGGATATAATGTCTATTTAATTGTGGTTGCCTTCACATTAATGTTTTCAATTATTCTACTGATGCACTTGCCTTTTTTTTTTTTTATTGTCCGTATTAACTGTTTGTGTATCTCTTTTCTTCAGGTGCATGGCCCTGGTGCAGATATAGACACACTTTGTGTAGGACCTAGGCATGCAACATGAGAAGTGCGATCAGCTCTTGCCCATTTTTGGTGCAGCAAATTTTAATTTCAGATACGGTCATTAATGAATTTAATAATGCTTCTAATATGGTTGCAGGAAGATTTTTTCAGTGAGCTACATAGAATGCTTTCTGAGATGCCTGAAGTGACAGAGTTACATCCTGTGCCTGATGCTTATGTTCCAGTCATGAGATTTAAGTTTAAGGGTGTTTCTATAGACCTGCTTTATGCAAAACTCTCCCTTTGGGTCATTCCTGAAGTAAGTTTACTTCTCCTTTTTTGTTAAAGTGGTTTGGTTTCTTGGGAAGTGGATAAAGGTGAAAACAGAGAAATAAACCAGGGAAGTCATTTATTATTTTTTCCTTAATTTTGTAAAAAGAGCCAACTAAAACTGTTCTGGTAGGGAATTATTATAAAGAATTGAAATGCAGGAAAGATAATTGAGTGAATTTAAAAAAAAAAGAATAATTGAGGGAATTAAGATGCTCTTTTTTTCTCTTTTTCTATGTGGGTGGGGAGAAAAATATGTTCTGTGCGCATTTATGTGAAAAAGAGGAAGCCGTCTTTCCTTGATTGCTGCAGACAGGATAGGTATGACTATATATAAACTTTTGGATTTTCCTATCAGCATATTGCTTTTGAAACAACAGATAAAAGTAAAAGAAAAAGAATAGGATGAGATATTGGCGTTCGCATTTCAGTTTAAAGCATTAAAGCTTTGCATGACTGGCTTCAAATTCTTGACGTATGCTTCTTTAAGAGCCTGTTTTCCCCATTTTGATTGTTTGATATATCATTTATGCAAATCTTGTGTAAGATTAACTGATTTTGAATTTGTATTGACGTGATAATTTGTCACAGGATTTGGATATTTCGCAGGACTCAATACTACAAAATGCAGATGAACAAACTGTCCGCAGTCTTAATGGTTGCCGAGTTACTGACCAGATTTTGCGTTTGGTGCCAAATATTCAGGTTGAACAGTTGTTTTATTTTTACTCTCTTCTGTGCTTTTCCAATTTATTCCTCTCACCTTTTCTCTTTTCCTTTTTGTGTCTGATCACGTTTCTTTTCTTGGAGTGCAGAACTTCCGTACAACATTACGGTGCATGAAATTTTGGGCAAAGCGTCGTGGTGTTTATTCAAATGTATGTTGCTATTTTCTGGTATTGAATGTTATAATGATTTGGTTATCATTGTATTTTCATGTTACACAAATACTTTTGCCCCTTCTGGTCTCCAGTTGCTGGGTTTCTTGGTGGTATAAATTGGGCATTGCTCGTTGCTCATATTTTCCAGCTTTATCCCAATGCACTTCCCAATATGTTAGTGTCCCGATTCTTCAGGGTATACACTCAGTGGCGTTGGCCAAATCCGGTGATGCTCTGTGCCATAGAAGAAGGATCCCTTGGTCTTCAGGTTTGGGATCCTAGAAGAAATCCAAAGGACAGGTTTCACTTGATGCCTATCATTACTCCTGCTTACCCATGCATGAATTCTAGCTACAACGTGTCTTCAAGCACTTTGCGCATAATGTTAGAAGAGTTCCAAAGGGGGAACGAAATTTGTGAGGTGCGACTTTGCTATTTTGCTATTCATGAGATATCTTGCCTTTTCCATTGAGAATATCTGAATATGGAGATACGGTGTCAGGGATTCTGTGTACAAGGTACTCAAGTATGCAGATTCAGTTTCAATAGTGTATGTATATATGTGTATGTGTTTCCTTTTTTCCCCTGCGTTGAATTTATATTTTAATTAATTGAATCATGAATTGTGTCAATGAGGAACCCTTGTAGCAGTGGGTAGCTCAGACTGAACCTTTTTTTTTTTCCAACTTAAGAGGGACTGGTTTTTTATCAGCTTTGAATTTCATGTGTAAGTTCTGTATTTGTCATCAAGTATTTTCCTTAGCAACTGTGTAGTTATCTTGCCCTTTGATCCGATTTGAATTCTCTTAACTTCTTTTGCTGTTATCTAGTACTGGTGAAGAGAGTGGACAACTGAACGTTTTTTTCCTTGAAATCTGTGGAAGCAGGCAGACAAGGGATTTATTAAATTTTTTCTTGGCTCAGTAATTTTATGCATTTTTTTGTTTACATTATTGTATCATCATCATCTCACGAGTTTTATGTTTTCTGCACTTGCAGGCAATGGAGGCAAACAAGGCTGATTGGGATACTCTTTTTGAGCCTTTTTCCTTCTTTGAGGCATACAAGAATTATCTGCAGATAGATATCAATGCAGAAAATGAAGATGATTTAAGAAACGGAAAGGTTGGGTTGAATCTCGTCTCCGTCAGCTTACACTGAAGGTGAAGATCCCTACCTTTTTTTTTTCTTTTGTTCCCATCCTCAGCAACTAGATGGTCATTTCAGCTCTCCTCCTCCTCCCTTTCCACATGATGAATATGAGTGATTTATTTTTGTCATATTATATGTTGAGAAATTCATTCCTGTTGTCTATTTTACAAACCAGATTGAGAGGCACACATACAATATGCTTCAGTGTCATCCTCATCCAGGCGAATTTGCCAATAAATCAAGACCTCTCCACTGTTCATACTTTATGGGTTTGCAACGTAAACAAGGAGTTCCTGTAAATGTAGGTGAACAATTTGATATAAGGTTAACTGTTGAGGAATTTAAAATCTCTGTCAACATGTATACCTTATGGAAGCCTGTCATGGAGATCCATGTGACTCATGTCAAGCGGAGAAACATACCAAGCTTTGTTTTTCCTGGTGGTTTTCGCCCTTCTCGTCCATCCAAAGCAACTTGGGACAGCAGGAGATGTTCAGCAGAAAAGTCATCTGAATGTAAAGGAGTTTCAGGTGGATCTGATGATGGAAAGAAAAGAAAACGGATGGATGATAATGTAGCAAATACCATAAAAAAAATGCCAGTCTCTCACAAGTGCACCCTTATGTGGGGAAGTTGCTGAGGGAAGCTCTTCTGTTGGTAATGTTTTTGTAGGAGGTGACCTTGTAAGTACAGATGGGATTAAGGAAGCAATGAAAGAAAAAACTGAGAATGGTACAACAGAAGGCTCAAGAACTCCAACAAATTTCGGAGGGTTATTTACTCAAAATGATGAGCTTAATCCACCAAGTAAAATTTTGTCCACTACCAGTGATGCACCATCTAAGGAAGCTGAGAAGCTTGCTATTGAAAAAATGATGTCTGGTCCTTATGTTACTAACCAAGCTTTACCACAAGAACTGGATGAACTAGAAGATGACCTTGTATACAGAGATCAAATAAAAGATCCAGTGTCTAGTACACACCATAGTCCAATAGAATCTTCATTGGCAGATACAGAAGTAACAAGATCAGCTAGTATGGCTGTTACTGCACCGATAATATCCATCAGCGGAGTTAATTCGTCTACTGCTTTATATCCTAATGGCGGTTTGGAGGAACTAGAGGTCTTTTGTGCTCTGTATAAAAGATTCCTGTTTTGCTAGACTTCTTCTATACTAGATTTTATTTTAATCTTTGGTTAGTTGCATAATTTGCCTTTGTATATCTTGTCACTGTGTTGCACATCTCCTGTTCTCTCCTTGTGCAGAAAAGGTAGAAACTTAAGATTATATAACAGTAGGATTTGGTGATTATTTGACAGAATAATGCAATTCGTAGCAGTTTTGTAGATTTTATGAATTCTGCTTATAATTGATTATCGGTATTTACCTCTCAGGGAAAAGGGATTTCTTTTCTGGTTATTAGGTGTTTAAAAAAATAATAATAGTTTAGATGCTCTAAAAAGATAGCCTAGAGTTAAGGGTAAGGGTAAAGATTCAAAATCCTGATTAGGCACAAATATTTTGAAATAATCTTTAATGGCTGGAGATGCCTTTTGGGAAAATTCTCATATTTTAAGTTTGTTTATTTATTTATTTATTTATTAATGTCATATTCTGAACTTGCCGCTATTATTGTACTTGTGAAGTTAATTATCAATTTTATTTTATTTTATTTTTTTGGGTAACTTTTTCTCTTTTGAAGGCTGCTGAACTTGTAGCTCCTGCATCTGATGGGATCTCATTTGCTACGCCTGTACCTGCACTACAGCGGAAGCCTATTATTAGGTATTTGCATGAGCAATTCTACAAACTTCTTGCTGTAATTCAGTTTTTTTGGGGAGCAATTAGTTTAGACATTAATTAATTTGACCTTTTTTTTTTTCTTTTATGAGACTGGATAATATTCATTTTTTCTTTCATGTGGATGCAGGTTGAACTTCACTTCTTTTGGTAAAACCAACGGCAAAAGCACATAGAGGAGATAGAGTTGCGGCGAGGCTTAGTGCCAGGAGAATTTATTTTTTTTCTTCCTTTTCTTTTGTAATTGTTAGAAAATTAAGAAAAACAAAAAGGTCTCCTCTTGTAACATTAATATTTTATTTATAGTTAAATAAATTTTGAATCTTCAAATCTCGTTATTTCCTGTGGTTTACATTTCTCAGTTCTCATTCTTGAGATGACATCTAATTAAAAGAAGAGCGAAGGTGGTGACACAAACATAGAACACAAAGGGGCGAGATAAAGAGTCCCATTAATTAATTAATTAATTAATTTGCATATCATCATCTTCTGTCAACAACATCACCACTTCTCTCTCCCTAATCCCTATATACTTAATTTACAACCACATCCATTGATTTTCAAGCAGCTGCTTTATTGGACATGCCATCAGGATTTTGCACAATTTCACCAAGTACATCATTTAGGAGTCGAAGCTTGCATGTTGCAGTGGTAAATTCCAGATCATTCAGATAAGTTGTTATGAAATAATTATGATGCACTAGTTTGTCTTATCACCAAAAAAAAATTTTTAAATTAGTTCCTTATGATGTTTGGGATTGCTTTTAAATGTTACAAAACTAGATTTTAGAGTTTTTTTATTTAATTGACTGATTAATTTTTTATAAATTATGTTTTCCAAACTTGCTTCTAGAAAAATATTTATTTATCTATTTCTATCTAAAAACAGTTTTTAAAACTAAAAAATATTAAAAATATAAAAAATTTTCCGAAAAACAATGACATTAATAAATTTGTTATTCTTATTTTTTGTAATGTGTGACCCGCCCACTATCTATCTATGAAGCTTTCAAGTGATTGAAAAGATTGAAACTATATCCTCGTGATAGAAAAATGAAATTTTACAAAAAAAAAAAAAAAGTAAATATTTACAAAAATATTATCCTTCAAAATTTTTTTTTAAAATAGCATTAGCATCAAAAAAAGATTTCAAAAATATTGAAGCGCCAAAAGTTATGAAAATGTTTGAAATTAAGATTTACCAAATATTTACCATATAATTAATAAAAATTAAAATTAGAAAAGACGTATCAAAAATTTATTTAAAGTTTACTCAAATTATACTCAAAATTTATTTAATGTTTAGTAAAAAAATTAATTATACTCAAAATTTACATAAGTTTACTTAATAATTATTCAAGGTTTACCAAAAGTTTACTATAAAATTAAAGGAAGAATTTCACACACGATACTTCAATTATATAACTCGTAACAATTCAGTACCTGAAAGATTATTTGTAACCCAAAAGTATTCAAATTATGTAAATAGTAATAACTCAGTATCTCAAAAATTATTTGTAACACAAAAATATCTCAATTTTTATTTTGTAACATAAAAGTACTTCAAGTTTTATTTTGCAACTAAATAATATTTCTGTCTTTAACTGTTAATCACTCTAACATAAGTGTGATATGAAATATTCACATTAAATAAATTTTAATAAAAATAAAATTAGCTATAATATCCATATCATATAAATTTCAATTTTGCTAACTGTGTATTACAACTAATTTGTTTTTATTAAAATTTATCTAGATATTTCATGTCATACTTCTATTAGAAAAACTAAAAAGGTATTTGAGAATGTTATTGAGTGTTCATAAATTCAACCCAACTCTCTTTTGACTTTTTTTATTTAATTGACTAATTTTTTTAATTTTTTATGAATTGTTTTTTTTTTTCAAATATGCTTCTAGAAAAATCATATATTTATCTATGTCTACCAAAAATATATTTCAAAACTTAAAAAAGTTAAAAATACAAATTTTTTTTCCGAAAAGCGTTTTTTCCAAATATTATGCTAAATGAGCTATGATAGCTAAAACAAAAGTACTATTATTACAAATAATTTTTGATTTGCTGAATTGTTACAATTCATATAATTTGGATACCTTTGTGTTACAAATAATTTTTGGGGTACTAAGTTGTTACAATTTATATAATTGAGGTATCGTTTGTGAAACTCAAGAAAATTGAAATTACAAAAGATTTATCAAAAATTTATCTAAAGTTTACTCAAATTATATCAAATGTTTACCAAAAAATGAATGCAAGTTAAAATTATACAAGATTTACTTAAGATTTACCAAGATTTACCCAATAATTATCCAAAATTTATCATAAAAATTAATAAAAATTGAAGTAACAAAAAGTTTATCAAATATTTACCTAATATTTATCCAAATTATACCTAAAATTTACTCAATTTTTACAAGAAAATTAATAAAAATTGAATTTACACAAGATTTACCTAAGAATTGCTCGAAATTTACCCAAAATTTATAAAAAATTTACGCTAGATTTACCAAATATTTACCAAAAGTTTGCCAAAGATTACCCGAGGTAAATAACATTATTTAAGTTAATTAAATACAAATTTATATTTTTTTATAATTAAGGTTCGCCTAAGATTTATTTTGATAAATAAGTTAATTAACTGTTACTTATATATAAAAATTGGCTGTAAGTAATTTTAGTGAAATAAAAATATAGTTTTTGTAATTTTGTTATGACGAAAAAAATTTTATAATTTTACTACAATAAAAGCAAATTTCAATAACCAAAATTAAATTAACCCTTTATTACTCTCATCATATACATGTTGAAGTTTGGTAGAAGTGAAGATTGTGAATTAATCAATAATATATACATTCATAAAGTTAAAGGTAATGTAAGCTAATACTATTAATGAAATTCTTAAATTCATGTTTAATAGATGAAATAGGCTATTTTATGTCTTAATTAGATGAAAATATGTTAAATATATAGTAAAATCTAATATTTGAAAAAAAAATCGATAAAAATAAAAATAAAGAGAATTGGCATGAAAACACGAAAACAACACTTGCAAAATTAAAAAAAAAAAACTTTAAAATCTCAGTGAACAATGTAAAATTGTCAGAGAAAAACTGTAGATATTCATCATATTACCCAATTGTTAAAAAAATTTAAAAAATTATAGATAAATTGACACGAAACCATTTCATCTTAATTAAAGGTTTCGAATTTGAACTCTATACATGTAGTTATATTAAATACTTTTAAAGAAGTATTTTAACATCATTTGATATTTTACATTAGTCGGACTAACTCTAAATAATATACACACACAAAAAATCCCAATTGTTAGAAAGTATAGAATCAAACCCTAACTTACTACAGGCTTTATCTAACAAGGTGTTGCTTGTGTTTAGATGCGTAATAACAGTTAACAATTGTTCCAAACGGCTAACTTTAATATAATCTTAAATTATATTAATTTTGTATTTTCTTAAAAGGATATGGCAGTCACTTCAGTTAGTCTGTTTTCCGTAATTCTAGTGTAACATAAAAATAGATAATCTCACTATGAAGGAATGAGTAAATTTAGGGGAAAAAAAAACAATTAACTGAAAATTTGTGAAATCCAGCTTAAAATCTCAGATTATCAAACAAGATATTTGACTTTTGCCAACAAATATACTCTTTAGTTAGTAGTTGAAATATGCACATAAAATAAAAACCCCACAATTGTTTGAGTTTACTAAAGAAGTAAGATTAGTATATTAACCTATAAAAAGGCCAAGGATTCTATTCTATAAAAACACTTTGCCTCTTCATTAATTAATTAATAAATCAGTGGTAGAATTAATGGAGAAAAAATGGGTTTTGGATTCGATGGTAAAAATATTAATATTGGTGTTAGAGTCACAGGTGGGTGAATCAACGGCAAATTCAGAATCAACTGCCTCTCAATGCGACAAGACATCAGCTATACCGCTTGTTTGCAAGATTCTTTGCCCTGGGGATTGCCCTCCCCATTCTCCCTACTTTTGGAGGTATTTTTCTTCTTTCTTTTTAGGCTGTTCATGAAAACTTTATGAATAATTATAACAACAAAAGCATCTTATTCAGTTATATTTTTTTTCCTATTAAATCATAAAAATTTGAGTTTTAACAAAATTTTCATGTTATTAAGATAAAATTATGGGTATCAACAGATTGTGCACTTCAGATTGTTCAAAGTCTAACAAAAATTAGTTGAATTATATATATATATATATATAATTCTGAAATTTTGGGTTTAAATATTTAGAAAAGAATTAAAATTTAATCAAAAAATGAATATATAAATAAGTTTAAGCTTCTTCACTTAAGCTAAATTAACATTCTGCTAAATTTTAATTAAGCTATTTCAGTTACAATGGACGAAAAGATGAAACCATAAAGATTTTTTTTTAATATATATATATATATATATATATATATATACTTTTTTTTATTAATATGTCTTATATATAATTATTAGATATTGAATTTGTCATTAATTACCATTTAGTTTTTATATAACTTTTTATATTAATTTATTTCATCTTATTATGATATTTTATTTATAGTAAATTATAGAATTCCATATTTATTTCAAATTTCGTCAAATTACTAATTTATCTATTATTAAGAGTCATATATAAAATAAAATTAATAAATACTTTACAATAATATTACCTCAACCCCTATTTCCACACACACACACACATACATATATATATATTAAATGCGTTTAGGGATAAGCGTGAATAGTCATCTCCAATAGAGCAGAAGATTATCTAAGCAGCAGAAGCAGTCAAATATTACAGCCTGTTGATGTTGATGAGCAATATATGATTATGAAGCTTAGCGGCAAAACTAATTCAGTTCTAATTATAACAATTTGCTTTCCTATTTTCTATAATTTTTTTTTTAAACAGATTTCTTATTTTTCCATAGTTGATGACTTAGCTCTCTTACTTGTATATAAATATTTAGAAAAGAATTAAAATTTAATCAAAAAATGAATATATAAATAAGTTTAAGCTACGTCAATTAAGCTAAATTAACATTCTGCTAAATTTTAATTAAGCTATTACAGCCTGTTGATGTTGATGAGCAATATATGATTATGAAGCTTAGCGGCAAAACTAATTCAGTTCTAATTATAACAATTCGCTTTCCTATTTTCTGTATTTTTTTTTTATAACAGATTCTTATTTTTCCATAGTTGATGACTTGGCTCTCTTACATGTATATGAATATTAATTTGTTAGTCAAGCAATTAAGAAAATAGCACTCTCTTCATTTCAATCCAATTTAGGAACACAAAAGAGCCTTAAGATGGGCATTATGATAGGAGGTTGGAATTTATACAAGGAATCTAAAATGGAAAAATCCTCAATGGCTGAAAATTAAGATAAAAATTCTGACTTGTCTTTTCCATTATTTTTAAAATATGTTGGGAAATCACCTTAATATTACTTTCTACATGAATTACAAGAATAAAGAACCCCAAAAGAAAAAAAGAATATGGCACACAAACTAAACCATAAATTACAGAGGTTAAAGGCAAACAGAGGATTCCTCTTTTAACTTTTCAAATATATAGAGTATATAACAATTCTATTTATGGCAAATGAAAGCACAACAGAAGAAACTAACTACTTGCTCCCAACAGATAGATCCTACCCCCCAACAACTAATGTGAAAATGTGTTTTTTCAATATTATAACAACAATAATAAAGGCAGAATTTCCATACTGTGATGTAATTTTATCTGCTATCTGGAAATTTAGCCTCGTACATCTGGGGCACCTGTGCCACAGAATTTGAGTTTTGTGAGTCATCTCTTCCAACGGATGTGTGTGTGTGTGTGTGGTTTAAGTAAATTCAGTACGTACCATGAATGTTGCAGTGATCATCTTGCCAGCAAACCATCTACCGTGAAGCGCCCTTTGTGCACTTATAGAAGCTTGTGTATTCTCAAATCGCAAATATACAAACCCAGCACTGTTCCTGTTTTAACCAGAAAATATATATATTATGAGATAAAGTCATCAATTCTCAAATATAAACATTGTCCACAATTTGGCCGATCAAAGAAAGGATAGAACCGCAAATCTCAAGACTACTTACTTGTCCACGTAGATATGCTTCAAGCTTCCAAATTTGGAGCATTCCTCTTGCACATCTTCTTTAATATCCAAATCAAAATCTGGTTCTGTCTGCGCAAATATCTCGTGATTTCAGCAAAACTGAGAAACTCAAAATAAAATTAATAATAATCGGGAAAAAAAAAAAGCACATCAACCAACCTCTAGTTTGGGATCAAACATATTCTTCAGCAGTAAACATTCACTTGGAACGCCAATTGTATCCACAGTAGGAATAGTGGCGGGAAGCTGAACTGTAGCCGGCATTCCTGGTAAAGCAGGAATAGAACCTGGGATAAGAGGAGCAACAGCAGGAGAAACCACAGGTGCAACACCAAGAATTGGAGCAGTTGGCACAGCTAGACCAGCACTGACAACAGGGGTCCCCAGCGAACCAGCAATACTGCTAATGGCAGATACAAAAATTAGAACACATAAGCTAACTAGAATAATTACAAAGAAAATCTTGCAGTATGCAAACCTTGAGGCAGTGCCACTACGATCCAACTTCTGCATCAGAATTGCCCGAGAACGTGCATTAAGCGACTGAATTTTAAAGCAAAATTGCGTTAGCTATTAGCAATACAAGAAAATTTCATAAGACCAATGCTCATAAATTATGAGTATTGCAATCAAATCAACGCCCTCTTTTTACATTGCCCCGACAGTGATCAGATTATTGAACACCATGCAGCTCCTCCCACTATCACCATACAAGACCAAAAACAGAAAAGAGAAGAATTACTAACCAAGCCACCACCTTCATCATCATCAAAATCACCAGTATTTGTCCCACCATCTTGCACTCCTGTTTGATCAGTAACAGTTGACACCTAAGGATAAAGATGAATAAATGTCAGATTATTTATATTAGATTCAACAATAATGTAGCCCACATAATAAAGAGCACACAAGACAAGAAATACAGAGAACCAAGAAAAGAAAGTACTACCTTGATTGGCCGACCAGCAATCTCCACTTGTCCATTCAGATTTAAGGCATTCCTAGCATCTTCAAGACGTGCAAACTTCAATGAAAGAAATACAATTAGCTTACCGATTCCAGTAAATTACATCAATTGAAGGCCAATCAGAAAAAATATGCAGCAGCCAGAAGATAACACAAAAGAACACTTATTTCAGAGGAAAAAAAAAATTCCTAGATAACATTTTTACGGTCTTCAGTGTTTTGGCATGGGATAACTGATCAAACAAACACACACTGGGCCATTCCCAGGAATAAGACTTATTCATTTTTCCAAAGGAAAAAAAAAACTTAATTTTGACCCTCCAAAAAAAAGTCAATAAGAGAATTATATAGGTACATACATGTTGAGCGAAACTTGATAAAAATAAAAGGTAATGCTGAAAATTTAAGAGCGAAGTTTTAAACAGTATAAATGGGCGTACAAAGCATTGCAGAGACTTAAAAATTTTGGAACTGATAATACAAGGATATATTGAGGTGCTAAAGCTATTTTAACAAAAAAAATATTTAAAATTTAGATAATTAGTAACCGATTATATCAAAAATACATTCAAGAGTATTTAAGTCTCTTTTAGTTTTAAAAAATAAAAAAAAATACAAATACAAATACAAATCCAGATAACTAAACAAATTCAACATTTAATTTCAAATCAAACATTTTGAATTAACATTTTAAGAGAATTTAAACTTTAACTGCAATTTATAAGATGATATGCAGACGACCTAATCATTCTTAAAATTAGAAAATACTTAATATTTAATTTTTATTCATGCTCTGTTAATCTACCACCAAATGCTGATCTACAGGAGTAACTGGATAGCAGTGGCCATAACTAGTCACTGACAGTGATCAAGATGCACCCTTTTTCTGTTATCTACCGTATTCAACTTTAAATAGTAACTATGAAGTATGTCAGTCAGAAAGCTTTTAATCTCATCACTGAAAAGAAAATTAAGGTCTTGTTTTTGGTCTTAGAAACCTAAACCAATCTTCCAGAAAACCACTCTTAGAAAAACTGAAACAAAAAAATAGTATCAAGTTATACAAATTTTCCAAATGAAAAAAAAAAAAGGTAAATCAGTCTTCCAAACTATTTTTTGTGAACATCTTTCTAAGAATACAGTGTTGGCTTTGAAACCCACAAAAATTTTTCCATTTCAGTTTCTTTTTTCACTTCCAAATGAGTTAATAATAAAGACACTGCAAATTGTTATGAATCAACTCAGGTTTCATAACACAATAATTCTTGAATATTTTGATATTGATGTCTATAAAATTCAGAATAGGACAATTCTAATTAAAATTTTGATTTACTGTTTCACAAGCAGAAAGCTAGTAGCCACAATCAACTTTAAGTTATCCGTCATAATTTTAATAAAAACTTTGCGAAATGACTTGCCCAATATTGTACGAATTTTATCTTTATTTCAATCCATTGAGCTACGGATAAACAAGTATCATGATAATTTTAAGATTGAAATGAATCTTAAAACCAAAAAAAAAATTGTTTATGGGCTTCAATTGATTTTTTATAAAACCATATAATTACTTAGTAATTGATAATGATGCTTAAGCTAACACATTGAAAAGCCTTTTAAAAATCTTATAAAAGAAAAATATATAGCGATAATGGAGTCGCAGAAAATGAAGAAATCACTGGGAAAATTGAAAAACTAAGAACGGAGAAGAGATGTAGGAAATCAAAATAGAAGTTGTCTTCTTTATCATTGCTATTTTTAAGACTAGTCATTCGAGAAAACATGTCCTTTAGTCTAATGAGCCTATAGGTGCAGCCCAAACTCCATTTCAAGGATCACATCCAACTATATTTTAAATTTGTCCAATAATGAAAAGGCATCTTAACATGGCTTACTCTAATGCAGCTATAGGTGCAGTCCATAATTACATTTCAAGGTGCACATGCAAATGTGTTTTGCTTTTGGATTTTCTGTTACTAATACATTTTTCCAGTGTTTCATCAAGAACAATAATATTTTGTAGAATATACCTGAACAAAACCAAAGCCTTTGCAAAGCCCAGTTTCATCAAGAGGCAATTGCACCAACTCCACGATACCAAATGGTTCAAAAACCTGAAAATTATGCCAAATTTCATTAGTTACTCAACTATGAAATATCGCAGAACTTAAACCAAATAAACGTCCATTAAGAGTCGTCCTCAGATCTAGAACAATTCCATTATTTATTGCACGTCATAATGTCCTGCTATGGGATGCATGCTATTAACAGAATGATTACAAAAGAAGTCCTTACCTGACGAAGTTGATCTTCTGTTATGTTGAAGTGCAGATTTCCAACGTACAGCCTTCTAGCCCCACCTGAATACGGTCCAGATCCTGCATTAACAGTTGCTGTTGACTGAACAAGATTTTTTTCAGCTTCTGATGGCTTCACCATTACTGGTTGACCAAGAAGTGGCTGCCCAGAGAGAGCTATGGCCATAGGGACAGACATCACATCATAGAACTCAATGTACCTGAATACAGAACAATATTAGGAAGATGAAAAACCAATAGAATCATTGCACTAATTTCAAAAAGACTATCATATCAAGTGGACAATTCTTTAGAATTTTATATTCAGAGTGTCCCATTTCCCTGGCTGAAATAGGGTGTACGAACATGAAATATTTGCAACTTTAGCATGTATACACCAACATGATATCACAGATGCCTTCATAGATTAAAACATAAAATTCACCTATTTTCTACATTAATAGATACATCTTAATTTTTATTTAATTATAAAACAAAAACCAAACCATTTTCCCTCCCTTTCTTCCCTACCTATCTTCAAAACATTTACTCTTTTCTCACCCTTTTGGACGGTTGGACCCCAAATCCTTTTTCTCATTCTCCCATTCAAAAATCCACAAAACCTGAAATGTGAAGTAAAACTCCCAATCCCTTGCATATTTAACTAATCAAGAAAAAAAAAAAAAAAAACTGATCACTCATTAACACAACACAAATATCAAAACCCACAATTCTAGCTTATTTTGAAATTAATCACGAGCAATTTAAGGCCTGAAGAAAGAAAGGCCATAAAGCAAGTAGATGCATTTCATTCACTCCTTAATCATTTCCACAGCTAAAACTTACCCAACCCCCTTTGAACGTCTCGAATTGCGATCCATAATGAGCCGTACATCTCGCACCTGAAAATAGTCATAAATAGAAGAAGGAACAGACTAATTATGAAGAGCAAGTAAATATTCAACCGTACAAACACGTAATAAAAAAAAGTTATAACAGTTAAATCTTCTTCATCATTATCTTGATTGCATAGTGCTTCTCCAAACAAAAGAGATACAAGATTTCATGAAAACTCATGGCACAGATCATTAATTCGTACAAGTTGGATAACACTGCATCTCTAATCACAAAATTGGAAATTCTTTTCAGAGCAGATAATGCATAGTTCAAATACCATACGAGAAAATCTGATAGAAATATAGAACAGAACTATAAAAACCATGCTACCAATTAAGTATGGAAACAACCTTGCCAGCCCTTGAGAAAAATTCATAGACATCTCTCTCATCCGCCTTCAAACAAATCTGTGGGAATTGTTTACCAAAATCATTAATAGGACAGCAAAAGAAATTGAGTATATAAAAACCAAAGGCATGACAAAATGCAATTCAATTTTTAGTCAAAAATGACCTGAATTTACCTGATATGCAAATACAGTCCTCTGATCCCGTTCAGGATCAGCTTCTGGCTCTGCAACTTCTTCCTTTTTGTCTTTATATCTTCTGCAAGAAAATGAAAATTAATAACTAGAACTGCCTCACAAGTGGCACATAAAGAAACAATATTTCAGTGGAGAAATAATCCAGGCAGCAGGACACTCATAGAACAATTAATAGCATAAAAAACTTCAATTTCCATTTTAATTCAAATAAATGTTTTGCTTCGCAATGATTTCTAGGCAGAAAAAGAAATCCCAAGTTGCATAAATTATTCTTCAATACGAGTAAAAACTCTGAATCCTTGTAAAAAACCTGCAGGGAACTACACTAAGTTAAAATTAAGTACTGATGGTTGCATATGCTGAAATTAAGATATAAGGTATTTAAATACAGTGACAACCACCATGGAGAATAATGAAGGAACTGAGAAAAGAAAAATTGAGATGTGGTACTCAATTATAGTGTTCAAGTTTAAGTAATGAATTAATAAATTTGTACCTTCTATAAAAACATAATCTTAAATGGAAACAGCATCATCAAGTTGTATCGAAGGCAATACCAAAGTACCTATTTGCAATAGTTTAGAACCTGTTAACAGCTTATATTCCAGTTAAAGTATTATATCCCTAAAGAGGAAAAATAATAAGGCCATCACTACCAAGAAGAACTCATCTGATTACAGAGAAATCAAAACACAAGCAGATGAAAATGAAACCTAGAGAAAATAAGCTTGGCATCACAAAATTGTTTGAATTTGCAATCAGAATGATGAACAAATTATAATAGTGTGCCACAAATACAATATCCCACCCATCATGCCATTGAAGACCACAGAAAAACATTTGGCTAAAAAAATTTTTATTATTATGAGAAAACCCCCTGGGAGGGGCACAAGGTCAGGGGCAATTTGAAAATGAGATATCACCAAAATGTGCGAACTAATATAGTTTCTTGTGCAAATTTAGATAGAAGTGTGGTGGCTGAGAAATCACAAGGAAAACAAAATCTTGTAAACCAAACAAAAGAGCTTCATCGACAGAGATAAAGCAAGTACTACAAGATATTCCATAGAAATCCTCAGTCATCAAAACAAGAGGGCAGACACACAAAAATTTGGACCAAAAAAAAAGCTAGTAACCTAACTCTCAGTCAAAATGGAAGATAACCATTTTTATCTAGAACCTAAATCATCAAGACAGGCAACAAGGTAATGCTATCCGTCATGCAAAACAGGCAAAAAAAAGAGGCAATATTATCCCACTGAACACATATTATCCCACAAGCATCAGAAGATGAAGAGTTTCTCTTAAGCAAAGCCCACCACTCTCACCAGCATTTCTGCAACAGAATAAATATGATTAAGCAACTAAGATCAAAGGTAGAGGATAATCAAAATCATAGCATGGCATCACCACCCTGTCAAAGACCTCAAATATTGAAACCCAATCTTGCAACACAAGCTTCTAATGATTCCACAAAGTCTATGATGAAACATTTAAAACCCATGATCTGAGTTCCTGTGCCTGGCCCAATTGCCAGAAAGACCATCGGAAGGTTGCTCTAGCACATCTGCGATTCCCAGAATCTAATGTTCAATATTCATAATTTTCAAGAGATCCAAATAGCAGAAGTAACTATATGAAACTCAAGAGCTACTAGCGAGAAATTTTATTTGAGTAATATAGAAGCTACTTGAGTAGGAAAATTAAGCTTAACGGAAAAAAAGGGCAAAAGAAAACTCCACAAAAATAATAATCTGGATTATGAATGTGTTTTCAATGCAATGTAGGGTTAAAATCCAACAGCAAAAATTTGTCAACATTGAAAAAACAGTCAGAAATTTTCCAGCAAAAAAGCTTCAGAACCACATTTAATGCACAATTGAAGTAACCCTGAGCCATTAAACACGCTAGTCTGAAGATCTAAAACCAAAAAAGATCATCTTTAGGTTTGCAGAGAACTCCCTGAACAAAAATACCACCCAATACAACCTTATCTAATTCTAGTTGAAATTAAAACATGCAAAAAGAAGCTGAACAATAACAAACATGTCTCCTGTAACTCCACTCTCCTAATAAATGCCAAAAAATAAGCAGACCTAATACACAAAATATCGTGAATCAAGGACTTGGACCAAGAACTAAAGCTATTAATAAACAATACATCTAAGGACCTGCTCCAAAAAAAAAAAAGGTCGGAAAACAATAAAATATTTCGATACTCTAATATTGAAACCACAAAAAAGGAGGTCATATCATTACAAAATCAGGTAGGTGGAACTCGATGGTCATGTCATTCTCCTTTCACCATTCTTAACAATGCCAGAATCGGCTCAGAATTGGACAAATTTTCCTTATGTACAAGATTTTCTCCCCCACAAGGATAAAAAGGAAATTCCAGATAAAACTTAAAATGCAGTACTAGACCAATGAAAAAGTGAGTTTGCGATTGTGGCAAAGAAATGGCGGTGAGCAAAGAATATAGTGGAACCATACCCATCCAAGCAGAGTATAAATTGAGGGATGAAATGGATATTCGAGACATTAACAAGATAACTTATCCAACAATTCTACAAAGCCCAATAATTTCGTTACCAATATCATTCAAAAGATAAAACAATTGATTATATATAGTAGCAAGTTTAGACATCAACAGTTTCTCCACTGTTTATATAGCAGTTTCTAGAAACAAAAGCTTGCAGCCAAACAGTCAAAGACATTCAAAACAAAAATGAAATACACATTCAGCAATCATAGGCTATGCATGGAGCATTCAGCAATCATAAGCTACACATGGGGCCTAATGACGCACAAATACATGCATTAAAAGAATTTAATTTTGACAGTCATGCAAACAATAATGCATTCTACAGATATAATAGCACAGCAATAAAAATACCAAGATTGATGCAAAATAATAAGTTAATAAATACCTGCTTTCTCTGTCTCGTTCCCTTAATTCCCTTTCCCTATTCTCCCTGTCACGGCTCCTTTCTCTATCTTTTTCATCCAAATCACTTTGAAGCCTTACTGAATGGCTCCTGCTTCGACGGGTGCTCTCTCTTTCCCTCTCCCTATCCTTTTCCCTCTCCTTGTCCCTTTCCCTTTCATTGTCACGACCACGTTCCTTCTTATCTCGATCACGTTCTCGCTCTCGATCTCTGTCTCTCTCCTTCCCATTTCTCTCCTCCCTATCTCTCTCCCTCTCCCTATCTTTACCTCTGTCCCTATCTCTACGCTCTTGGCTAGACCGATGCCGGTCTCTGTGTCCATCCTTGGACCGTGATTGATGACGAGACGAACCCCGTTCTTTCTGCTGGTCATGATCATGAGATTCATCACCAGATTTAGAGCGTTTGGAACGATGATGGACATCATCCCCATCATCTTTATCGTTGCTCTTATGTTTTGAACTCCGACTGCTGTTCTTCTCCCTAGATTTCAAGGCATCATCACCACCATTGGAAGCTTCTTTTGTTTTATGGGGTTCAGGATTTTCAACTGTTTTCTCCAAGTAATCATACTCATCAAATTCCATATTCACTTCTGTCCAATCAAATAGGGATAGTAAACTTAGTTTCAGCTGGATTAAAAAGTTAACAAATAACAGCTATAGCAAAGATTTGATACCAATATATGAGTTTCTACAAGCTTTCAATATTTGCTTCACAAAACAATTATTAAGCATGAGGTTCAGTTAAAAAGGTTAAATATACAGTATGTTACTTCTAATTTCTAACCATTGAGGGCATATAGCCTTCAATGACGACATGGAACACTAATTTTATACAATCTGGTTGGACATTCAGAATCCGAAAACAAAAATGCAGTCAGCTAAGTCTTCCAGGACTTTCTTGCTTAAAGAAGAATATTTTCCTTTCTAGTGTACAGATTAGCAAATGTTTGAAAAACAATATATTGTTTTATTCTCCTCCATTTCCCAATTCTAGCAACTTCATAATTCATTCACAAGCTGAAATGAGCATTGAAGCAGCCCCATACAGCCTAGTCAATATAACTGAACAAAGCATAAATTGGACAGACTCAAAAATTGCTTGAACATTTATTTCAAAAATTTTATTGAAGTATTGTTTTCACGACCTAAACTATTATTGTTTAGATTGAATTAGATAATTTAAGAAAAAAGCATTGAAGGAAAACAAAATAGCCCACGAAATATGTAGCACGCACACTCAAACACCAGATTTCTAATTTCACAAGGTTCAGAAAAATAAAAGAAGATACAAAACAAACCTCACGTATGTATCACATCCATCATTGTAGCAACACAATGAGTTAAAAAGGAAAGTGGAAAAAAAAAATATGGACAAGATATCCAAACAGAAGAAAGAAATAAATGAGATGAAACTGACGATAGCGAATAACTTAAACGATATTTTATAATTAAGAGAAAAACAAGCGCATACATCTTCGATTGAGATTCAAATGAAATGATTTGGGCATAAATATTGATATTATGAGTTAGCTATGAGCTAATTTCAACAACTAGGTTTTTTGTGGAACAGAAAAACGCTTTAACAATAGCAAGAATATGATATACAAGAGAGAGCACACCGACTGCGCGTGGACGAAGAGCCTCCGGCAACGGAGAATCAGGGGTTGTCGAAGCTCGCCGAAGTTGCGAGTAGAAGTGGATGTCGGTAGCTAACCAGATAAATGACCTGACAATAGCTTTGACTGCCTCTTTCTCTCTCTCTCTTCTTTCTGCTGCGAATACGAATATGATGGAACTATTGGGAAATCCAATGGGTCATATTGAAAACCTAAAAGCGAAGGCTGTGATTGATTGTAGTATTTTTGTTTTTTATTAGGGAGGCTTTGGATTTGGATCAGAAAATTAAACCGATAAAGAATACTTATATATTTTTCATCAT
>CATIWF010008579.1:0-22314 GCA_949630135.1 Balakata baccata | reverse complement strand
TAGCAAGTCTACCTCGTGAGCATGTTCTAGCTAAAAACCCTTTGTATGCATGTGTTTCATGTGAATGACATATATAAAATGAATATGTCCAAATGTAATGCGTGTCATAATGCATGTGGGAAAGTCGAGGATGTTACATTTACATTGCCTTTACCTACGATATTTTTTATCATATGGTAGCGTCTGAGCACATGTTTGGACTTTTGATAAGACTGTTGTTCCTTTGCTTACGCAATGGCTCCATTGTTGTCACAATATAATTGTATCAGATCAACAATGCTGGGAACCACTCTTAGCTCTATGATGAACTTCTTTATCCAAACTGCTTCCTTAGCTGCCTCAGAAGCTGCAATGTACTCTGCTTCAGTTGTTGAATCAACAGTCGTTTCCTATTTAGAACTTTTCCAACTAATTGCACTACCATTTTAATTTGAACATATAGCCTGATTAGGACTTAGAGTCATCTCTATCAGTCTAGAAGCTGACATCTATGTACCCTCTTATTAGAGATGTGCCCAAAAGGCAATCGCCTCAGGCACTTAGTGTACACATTCATAAAGGCATTTTTTATTATATTAGTATTCATTTGCATATGAATTGATATAGATCTTAAACAGATTAATAGATGTCCACGATATGAAACATAGCATGAAGGAAATTATGATGGAATCGTGATCATGAGATTCCTATCATGTGTAATTATATTAGTATCTAAATTATCCCCAGTCATAGGATCAATAAGATGGAACATTGTTGATCCGGATAGACTTGCACATGTTATACTTTTTTATTGGATCAAGCAGTAGATCTCATAAGTTGTGAGCATGAGATGTTCAAAGTTAACATGTGAATGCTTGCTAAGAGTAGTCAAGTATATTGGATGACTTGCTATGAGACGATTATATGGATTATCTATTCAAATGTCAATAATAATCTCATCATAGCAATGGGTATAGCTTGAGGTATTTGAAGGTAATTGGGTAGCCAACAGAGGAATCATCGCTCTTGATAGAGGGAGAGTATACCTACAGCCTCTTGTTGGGATCATTACTCAGGAATCTCTAGCCAGAGTGAAAATGTCCTAAAGATAGTCTCCAATGACATGTCTAATAGAGTAATAAGCCCCAAGGACAAGATCTAACATCATAGGCTAGGTGTGATGTAGTCAATCTAGTGGGAGCAGACACATTGCTCTGAACCAAGTGGAGTATAGAATAGTGAATGGACGAACTGCACATATTGTTGTTTATGGAAAGGTTCATTGTCAAACCATTGTCTTTGAACTGTGGTACTTAGAATACTAGGTCATAGTTTATTATTCCTTTGACATATACTCATCATATAAGTTGCATAAGTCATTACTTATGATACCTCATTTAAACATATTTTCATTAACCGTGTTTAACTTATTCTTCTCTCATTAATTCTCAAACATGTCATTTATGGTTCATTAATTTTGCTTAACAAGCCATTTAAGCCCTTCAGTAGCCTAACGCTTTACCAATTAACCATAATTACTATCCATCATATCCATCATGACTAATCACTTAGCAATGGGGTCAATAGTCATTTGTTTTCTCATTATGGGTTTTCGGGTACATTGAACATAGAGAACTCGTACTTTATTCTCATTCTATCTTTAGTTTTTGTTTCCTTATATCTTTTATAACTCGTACTTATGATTAATTTATGGCATATCTTTCTTTTCATTATTTATTTTCAATCATTTCTAATTAACATGCCATCTATCACATCTTCATGTCATTCAATATCATATCATTTCATTTAAGCAAGTTAGACTGCATGTGTGTACTTATCTCCTATGGAGCCAACTCTAAATCCAAGCTTTCAAGCTTGCTTAGCCTCTTTGGTGGTTAATTCCACCTTCCAAGGGTATCTCATACACATAATCATAACTATTTTTCATCAACTAAAACTATGTACCAACATCCATAACTACATAATACCATATATTGCAAACCCTAACACAAGGACCATCAAGCTAAGGCCTTTCTTACTTGAATCCATATATTAACATATAAATCAACTCAATCTAGCCTTAAGAAGTGTTTTCCCCAAAGAATATTCAAGGTTCCACTTCAAACTTACCATTTACAAATGGGTTTCTACCTATTTTGGGTTCATATCATTAAATCACTACAAACTTGTTAAAAGAGAAGGGAAAACATGAAGTCTTACCCAAAGAAAGAAGAAAATAGAGTTGATTTGGTGGAAGACCCAAGTTCCCTCAAGTTCCACACGTTCTCTCTCCAACTTCATCTTCTTCATGTGCAAATCTCCCAAATTCATGTGCAAATCTTGTTCTTAGGTAGTAAATCTTATGTTTTAGGAGCTTAAAACTCATCAAAATCGTGGAGGGAGATGAGTTCTTAGAAGATTTGGGGCATTTCTAGGGTTTTGGGGCTTTAAATACTGTTAAAATGAAAAAAACAAAGGTCAAAACCCATTTGTACCAAGCCTTTATGGCCACTGTCATGGCCATGACATATTGTGCTGGCCGTTAATCAAGTTGTATAAAAACTCCAATTTGATGTTCACGGCCGTGACCAATCTTTGTCACAGGTGTGAACCCTTCATTTCTTCATTTTTCTTTTTTATTTCGACTCCTTCCAAAGCCCAAGACCCAAATCAAACCATATACCCCACTTATACTTCAATTAACCCTCGCAATACCTTTGATACCCCCATCCATTTACTCTTTATTCATCTATTAACTCAATTGTATTATCTTAAATCAAATTCTTATACTCTTAATGATGTCACATATACCTCATATATCTCCAATACACCTCTCATATGTTTCCAAAACAAATTTATCTATACATATATTTTAAATTCATACTTTTAAATTACCAAAATAAATTTCATGTGTCATTTACTCATATGTTTCAACTAAACCCTATTTAGCGGCCATTACATTCCCAATCATAGACATTTCTTTTGGAGTAAAAAGAGCCATCAGTAGATCCCTATTCCAACAACCAAATATCTCATCAAGCAAATCCTCATCCAGTAAATCATGCATACCTTCCGACTTGTTAGATTGAATTTTATAATTGTTGAGATCAGGAATCCATGCCTCCTCCCACATGAAAACTTGGTTGCCTGGTGAGATATTCCATCTGAGCACCTTCTTTAGCAAGCCCTCCCAATTAGCATGCTACTATGGCCCCAAGAAGGTCTATGGCCTTTTTTTGCTCTCAAAAAATTAGATTCTAGAAAGTAAATACCTTAGATAATCTAAGCCCACCACGCCTGAGGATCCTTTATCAATCTCTAACATTGTCTAGTGAACATAGCAATATTAAACAGACCAAGTTCCTTAAACCCTAGACCTCTCTTTTCCTTACTAATCGGCATATCTTTCCATTTAACCCAACTTATAACTTTGTTTTCCTTTGAATTTCTCCACCAAAATGCTCTAACCAGACTTCCCATCTTATTAATCATTCCCTTTGGTAAGTTAAACACAGCTATGATGTCGGTTAGTATTGATTGCACTACAAATTCTATGAGCACCTCTCTACCAACTTGATTTAGAAGCTTTCTCTTCCAACCTTGCAATTTTTACTGAACTCGTTGTAAAATATATTCACACATCTTTATTTTTTTACCTATACCAATTCATCGACACCTCCAGATATTTAGAAAGGGTATCGGACTCTTTAATCCCTAAAACTCGAGAAACCTGTATTGTTTCTATCTACATATTTTTGTTGAAAAGAATTTCTGACTTGGAGTAATTTACCTTCTAACCTGAAGCTTCCTCATACAAACGCAACACCCTTTTGATCTCCTTAGCTTCACACATTGTAGCAACTCCAAACATAATAATATCATCAGCAAATAAGACATGGGTAATAGCAGGACAATGTCTTTGTATTTTATAGTTGTTAATAATAACTCTATCTGATCTAGCAAGCAGCATAGGAGATAAAACATTAGAAATAAGGATAAAAGGGTAAGGAGATAAAGGATCTCCTTATCTCAAACCCCTTCTTGGATAAGAGAACTTCGAAGAAATCCTATTGATCTTCATTAAATATCTAACAGTAGTCAAACATTCCTTTTCTCAATTAATTCGACATATATCAAAACCTTGCTTATCCAAAATACGTAGCAAAAAAACTCTAATCTATCCTGTCATATGCTTTTAACATATCCACCTTAATTGTCATATATCTAATAGTTCCCTGCCTTTTACCATTCAACCCATGAATTCCCTCGTGAGTCACTAGAATATTATCTTGAATGCTTCTCCCTAGTATTAAAAACATCCTAATAATGAGAAATAAGATTACAGAACCAAGGTTGTAACCTATTAGCCAACATTTTTGCTACAACTTTATAAAGAAAGTTACTGCAACTAATAGATTTGAACTCTAAGAATTTTTCTAGGTTTAGGACTTTAGGCACCAAACAGATACTCATTTTATTGGAATTACTGGGACATCTTCCATATTGAAAGAAATCCTTCACCATAGATACCACATGCGGCCTAACTAAGTCCCAATGCTTCTAAAAGAAAATGGCAGCAAAACCATTTGGGTTTGGAGAATTTAGAGCACCCAAATTAAACATAGCCACCTAAATTTCCTGCTCATCCACCTCTCGCACCAAATCCTGATTCATATCCCTTCTAACCAGCTTAGGAATATACTCTTCCCCTTCATGATGCAAAACAACTCTCTCCTTGCAATACATATTCTTGTAGAAACTCAAAGCCTCTTTCACAATACTTTATTCATTGGTAAACCAGATCTAGTCATGTTTAATTCTAATGAGTTGGTTTCTTTGTCTCCTTTGCATAGTAGAAAGATTGAAAAAATGGGTATTTTGATCTCCTTTTTTTTAACCATCTAACATTTGATCTTTAGTGCCAATGGACCTCCTCTTGTTTCCATCTATCCCCAACCTCCTTAATAATACTTTCATCTTCTCTTTTCCTTTCTTCAGTATATTACTCCTTGCAATTTTCCTCAAGCTTTAGTTTCAAAGCTTCTATGTATTTCCTTTAATTAACATTCTTTTCTCTACTCCATTTCTTCAAAGCCATTCTACAATCGTGAAGCTTTTGATCGAAACTTCTTCTACGCTTGCCATCTTCTTCATTCCAAATATCATTAATAAGATTACACCACCCCTCTTCTTTTTCCCATTTTGCCTCATATATAGAAGCTTTGAATATCCTTTGGCACCTAGCTTCCAATATAATAACAAGAGGTCTACAATCTAAGCCAATTAAACCTTCAAGAACTAATTGAGCTTATACAAAGGAATTCTATTCTATATTGGCAAAATGATGTATCAAATTCAATACTCGGAAGTGTACGAATCAATTGCAATACTGTTAAGCTTACTCTCAAGGTTGATCTCATAAGGAACAATTGGCTTAAACTATAACACCTTATACCTATGGATATCACTTATACTTATATCATGTTATCATGTATTGCATAGAATAAGATATAGTCCTGCTTATAATGTGGGATAAATTTTTTTTTTCAATCATATAACATTATCTCTGTGCAATATTTAACAACTTCCATAGTATCACAGCCTGACTGTAAACATAATATATTACATATGCAGATATACAGCCCAAAACATATATGTCATGTTTCTATACATATATGTAATGCAAGGAGAAAGATTGGTGAGGCTCGGCCGATGACCTGTGATCCATGTCTTCTATATAGTATGCACCTCCAAAATGAGCTAATTACACGACTTTTCCTAAAAAATAATGCATTTTGATGAGTTGCAACTCGATGAGAATAATCATCAAAAGCTTTCTAAAGTACTAAGTCAATCGCAATTACAAGTAGTAATCGTTATTCGTACACATTTTGCATGTCATTCTATTTATCAATATCATATGAATATAAATAATATTAAATCATGTAAACATTTCATTTGCTTATACTTATGCTTATGTCATTTTCTTTTTATTGTGACTAGGCTAAACAAGCACTGTCCCGGGTTTTCATGTGAACCTTTGCATTTGCTAGCTAGCTTGATCATTTGTAACATTTGTACCTTTGTTAGGCCATAGGCCTTTTCTTTTGCTTTTGAACATTTGTTTGGGCCATAGGCCTTTTCTTTTGCTTTTAAATGCTATTTAGCTAGTCACAACGCCTTTTAAGTCCATATGCATATGCATTTGCAACAATCATTATACATTTCAGTCAACTTTTGCCTTATACAAAGAAAACCTATACATTACATTCAATACAGTCTCATCAACCATATCATAGCAATCATGTAATTCAAATAAAGCAAATCAAGTCACATTACACGTTGCACATAATAATCGCACATACAAAAGAAATCGTTTAATAATTAAACTCACCCTTTCTTTTGATACTGAACCTCTAACTTACTGTCTTTCACTTCCTTAAGGCTCTCCAATATGTTGTGGGCCTAATTAAATGTATACTTGGTCAATTGGTAGCTAAATAAACTTAGCGAAACTTAAACAAATTGAAATATGCATAATATGGACCACTAAGTAGGATTTGGTATTATGGCAGTGTGACCTTCATGTGTTCAATAGCTTATAACTTTTTCTATACTAGTCCAATTTGTAGATTGTTTCTAATTAAAGCTAACATGTAGTGTTATAACATATCTAAATTTCAGACAAATTGGACCATTGTGGAACATTTTATGCAATTTAAATGAGTGTTCTGTTTTCTGCCCTGTTTTAGACCTTAGGTAGTTTTGGAACACCAATTTTGCTTCTTCGTAACTTACAATGTGTAAGTCATATTTGTATGAAACTTTATATGAACATAGATATGTCAAAACGGAATATTTTTCATGTTGACAACTTTGATTCATTCTATCTCTAAGGGTCTCATATGGTGGGGTACTTATGACTGGTCAAAAATAGGGTTGGCAATCGGACCAGTCTGACTTGTGAAGGCCATAACTCACAACATACATAGCATATTGAGGTGAAATTTTGTCAAAATTTAGGTAAGACATGTACTATAACTTTCATATTTTGACATTTACAGATTATGTCTATAAGGAGCTCAAAATTGGCAAACAATTGACTGGACTTGTACAGGACACTAAGCAAGCATCTCAAATATGGAATAGACATGTCTCTCTTACTTATAACTCAACATCTGCCCATAATCTGATCCTAAAATTTGGTATACAACTAGATAGCCCAGATATCTACAAATTTCTTGTTTTGATGTTCCTCAAATATCGACTCTATCATATAGAAACATAATCAAAACAGTAAATGATTCAGCTAGGTTCCTCAATTGAACCAGTTCCAGTCCGATGCCAATATCTTTCCATAGACAGCAAATCATGCAAAACTATTTATATATCCATAAAACTAAGACAAAAACTACAACTTTTATGTTTTGTGTTTCTTTAGATTCGGTCTACAACTTGAAGGAAACTAAGGCCAACTTACTGCCCTTGAAACAGAATTAAGAATTACACTATGTTGCTTGTACCTTCATAAACCTATCTTAACTCAAAATTAACATACAAGAGAGGAGAATTACCTTAAATATGGCCAGATGATGGAGTTTGGGGCTTGGAATCAGGTGAAAATGAAGGAGAGGGAAAAGCAAGAAATGGGAAACAAGGCAGCTTAAAGCCCTCTTTAACCGACTCAAATCTGTCCCAATTTGGGTTTGTTTTTTGCTTTTTCTGATTTATTAATATAATTTAAATAAATAATAATAGGTACATGTAAATATGTAGAGAAAATAATAATAATAATAATAATAATTATTATTATTATTATTTTCTCTACATATTTACATGTACCTAGTGCTAAAAATACTATATAGTCAAATTGTCTACTTTAATTAATTTCACTATGTCAAATTTCATTTATTTCAAATTTAATCATTTTGTTTAATTAATTTTCAATATCTTGTCATTCTCATATAATTTATAACTTGACACGTGCGACTTGCTCTTTTTATGATAAATCGACCTGTAGCAAGTCTACATTGTGAGTACGTTCTAGCTAAAATCCCTATGTATACATGTGTTTCATGTGACTGACATTTATAAAATGAAAATGTCAAAATGAAATGTGTGTGATAGTGCATGTATGGACAGTCAAGGATATTACATAAACTCTTAATTACTACAAATTTCCAAGAGAAACAATTTGATGTATCTAAACACTTTAATCACGTTTTTGAGATTTATTAATTAACCTAATTAAACTAAGCAAATATATAAATGAAAGCAATAAAAATGATAAGTTCAACCAATGAGACTAGGCTAGGTATTTAGCAAGCATCCTTAAGTGTAATCCCTTTCCATAATTTAATTAAGCACAATAAAGATTAATTCAATTAGCTCTTGCTTTGTTCGTTAACTACCCAAACTAATGGTTTAATTAATGTCCAAATCAATTTTTAGGTAGAATTATAGATGGTTCGTCCAATAATGCAACCGTAACATATTCCTTTCAAATTAAATGTAGGTTGGCCAATCAAACATTTAAATCAAAAGTAATTAAGCTCAATTGAATATGGAAAGAATTAAACTTTATTAAAAGAAAGGGAAAGTTCTTACAACCTAAGTAGCTACTAAATACATAACAAAGAATTTTAGCTAGGCATGATTATCACTATGGTCAAGTTGAATGTTATGCTTAAACTAAACATTGTGACAGCAACCAAAGAGTAAAAAAAAAACTGTAATTAAAACCCTCGGGACATCAAGACTCGAAACTCAAGCAAACGGTTGGTTGCCATTGTCAAAAGCTCTAAACTTCCATTCTCACGGTGTAGAAATCCCTAAAAAGCTCTAATTGCTGCTAATAACCAAGTTGGTTTCCAAGGTCTCTTCCACCACCAAAGTCTCTAAAGAATGAATAAAAGAATGCCAAAATCAGGTCTAGCCAAAAACAAAAGAATGAGAGTCTTAAATACCTAGGTTTGATTATTAGAACTCTATTCACACCCGAACTCTCTTAAAGACCCAAAATTACTCACTAATTACATGTCAAAAAGGGGCCCTAACCAATAGAAATTAAGTTACAAAACATAGGTCCAAGCAATTCAAAATTAGACCGTCAATTCAAGTGTTTGCAATCGTGCACGGGTTGTGCATAGAAGCTTAGGCAAGAAAACTGCATAGGCATGTAAGGAGGCACGATTGTGGTGGAAGCAGCTCCTATCTAGCATGGTTGATCTGTATAAGTGTGGGATGGTGCACGGGTCATGGCCAAAAGCTTGCTCTCTAATATAGCACACCTATGCAACCTAGCATGCTCACGCTTTTGTTGATTCGCTCCACTCTTTTCTATTGCTTGTCCCCAACCAATCCCTAAGCATGAAAGATTAAGAGACAACTCAACATAACACAAAGACTAACCACTCTACACCTCGCTTAATGACCTTCTTAAGCCTCACTAATGCACTTGTAATGCCAAGGATATAAGTTCCAAAACCGATCATGCATATCCCAAATTTAATTGCAATTTCATACTAGTAATTAAAAACAAGTTAGTATGGTCATATTGCACTTTTCAAACAAAGTCATAAGCAATCTCATCAAGCTAGTTATTTGCACACAGTAAGAGTAAATGCATTAAATTGCCCCACACTTGTCTCCTCACTCCTTTCCATTCTCTCAATATGTTTAGGCTAAAATATTCAAACAAACTCTCCTCCAAACACAACAAGTACATCCATAAGCTTGCATGCTAATCCAATCTCCTCATCTTGTTATATTGCCAAGTCACAAATCAAGAGGTCTTTCAAGGTTGTAATAGGGAGGGTAGAAAAAAGGAAAATGAGGCTTAACAGTCACAAGGAGTTAATAGCAACTGAAGACGTACAATCTTTGTCATCTCTCCACAACAAAAGAGTGAGTTTAACTTAATAGGAGCACGATAGCAGAAAAATGGTTACTTTAAACTCCACCATCCACTGTGTACAACTGCAAATTTGTTTCCTTTTTTTTTTATTTTCATTCTTTTCTCTTCTCTTTTTTTTATGTACACATGGAATCTGTCAATGACTACTGCCCAATACTTAACAACTCAACAAAATTAGACTTAAGCACATGCTATAGAGACATTATGATGTACATAAAACTGGATGTGTTATTAATTCTCTAATCGACATTAACTCTTGTGATTGTCGGTAACAAAGAACGGTTTAAAAGAAAACAATGGGGATATGGCTAATTGTAGTTGTTGACCAAAGAAAATGGTTAAGGCTCAAAGGGGCTAACTAGGGGATCGTACATGGTACGTTTCAACAGTAAGCCAAAGGGATAATCCTAAGTGCCTCTATCGCTTAATTATTTTAACAATACAGTTGCAGTCTCAATTAGTATATACATGCAAATTCTAGAGTAATCTCATTATGTTTGAAGTCAATTCACATAAACAAAAGAATGAACCAAGTGTAAAAAGGGTAATTGCACTTAAAGGCTCAAAAGCTCACAAAGGAACAATAGGGTTGGTATGCAAATGTTGGGGAAACAATACACAGCCGTTATCACATATAACTAGCTCAACAAAATTACTAACACTCTATAAGCCAAAGAATCAATTTAACCATACTAAAAAGCATTTGATTGAAAGTATGATTATGATATTAAATTCATTTTAAGCCAATTACTCTTGTTACTTAATTCTTGGCACACTTAGCACTCTTTCATTCACTATCATGGGAGAATCAAAAGAATCAAACCAAGCAATAGAGTGGTACACACATAAAACACTCACGATTTGACAATAGCATAAACAATGAATGAAAGAACAAAACACATAAAAATGAAATAAATGAAAAATAAAGGACAACCACAACAAAATCAAATCAACAAACATAAAAAAATGAAATCAACCATGATCAAAACATAGCTAACCTAAGGTAAACATCATCACAGGGTAAGCTATCCCCCCCACACTTAAACGAGCCAAAATTTCAAAAGGGTTCAAAAACTAGAGAAAACACAAAACGTATCAAAAGTAGTAAGGGTGAAAAGAACTCCCATGAGTAGATAGGGAACTACTGAGGTGATGGTGGGAAAGAACTCAGAGGTGGTGGTGGGGAATGGTGGCCGGCTAGACTCATCTAAAGGAGTCAGTAGGTCTTGCGCAACTGCTCTACCAATGCCAAGTTGCTCGCCTTGAACTCCTCGAGGTTGGCACACTGATAGTCTGTGTTATCAGTGGTGTGTATGCCCTAGTGCATTCACTGCTTTTTATATATTAAATATTATACCACAATGGATACATGTATATCTCACAAGTTATTGATTATATTATGAATGCAGTAGTTAAATATACTATGAAATATACGACCCTTTGATTATCTACAGAGAATTTATTATCAAGTTGTTGATAATAATGAGATAAATATCTTTAGTAAAAGATAATCTTAAAAATGTTCATAACCGATATAGGACAATGAATTGGACATTCATTGAACCTCTAGTTTATGACATGGTTTATTTCGAGGAGGAATCTCATTCTCCATGATATAATGATATCTAAATAAACTAGTGAGTTCTTAAAGAGTTAACATACCAAACAGTGACGCTTGATAATAACTACATAAATAGTGTTGACGTCAACAGTTATTATCTTGGTCATAATATATGAGTGTTTTATGAAGTCTTTTGACTTGAGGTGTCAAGACTGTCCTTTTATTGGTAGCTCTAGAGGTGCTCTTGCCTTGTACTAGGCTATCCGCGCTTGGTAATCCGGCTCGTAGTCACCATAGTTAGTCATGTAGTGAGACATGAGATTACCAATAGTAGTGTTGCCCAAACAATCACCAAGAAGTGGCGGGGGGATGAATTGGTGGGAAGTTAAAAATTTTGCACTCACAAGGTAGTAGAAGAAGTTAGAGAAGATTAAGATACAAATTTTATAGAGGTTCGGGTGTTAACTAACCCTACTCCTCTCTCCAACTTAGTTTGGGTATTCACTAATCTAATCACTTATATTACAATTTTGGAGTTTTAACAAGCTCACTCCCAACTAGGTGTTTTATCAAGGCTAACACTCAACTCAATTTTTCCTTATATTTTTGTGGCTCACACAACAACCAATTCCTTGTAATTTGGCTCACACTACCCAATTACCAGACAACCCAAGTATTTTAAAATTAACACTTGAACCCTTGCACAAAACAATTAATGAAAAGATTGAGAAAATAAATTGCAATAGTTTTGGCACTTGTTAAGTTATTGGATTTTCTTAAATGGCCTTTTGGTAAGGTATTTATACTGATTACATACCAATTAGCCGTTATAAAGTGGTGCCATAACTCTTTCTAACGTTTTTTTACAAGTGCATTAAATGCAGTCTATAGAGAGAAGTGTCCCGGTAGGGAATCATGAAATTCCGGTTAGGAAATACCCAATTTTGATACGTGGCAGCTTCTGGTTGACTGAAAACCCCAACAACTAGTTTTTATTCAATTGTCCCGATCAGAACTCCATGTGTCCCGATCGGGACTTGCCCAATGATGCCACTGCTAGGAACTTAGGTCTTCTTGGCTTAGAATTTGTCCCGGTCGAGACTACCATTCCTGGTCAGGACCGAAGTTAGTTTGAATAAGAGTGTTTTTAACTTTTCTGATGATGTGGCATATTTTGGTGGTGTCTCCTCTTCAACGGTCACATATTCTTGAATGTCCCGCTCAGGCTACAACCATTCCCGATCGGGACATACCATGTCCCGATCGGCTTTTGCTACTGAACCTTTTGGATCATCCTGCAGAGTTTTCCGGTCTGGACACTTGTTTTGCTTGGTCTATACTACAGTCCCGGTCGGGACATTTTTGTCCCGGTCTGGAAAACGCATATCCCGGTCATAACATACCCTGTCTTGGTCTGCTTTTGCTACTAGAATTTTGAAACAGTTGGAGACAACGTTTTCCCAGTCTAGACATCTCACTTCCCGATCTATACTTATGTCCGGGTCGGGAGTTACACGTCTCCAAGAAATGCTTGAGTTGTTCAATGAGGAAACCTTAACCAAATGTACTGAAACTTTGAACACTATCAAAACAACACTTAAAAAAGATATTAGTAACAATTAATTTGATTGTCAAGATCAAAATGGAGGGCAATCACCCTACAGTTAATCTTTAAAATGTTCATAACCGGTATAGGACAATGAATTGGGCATTCATTGAACCTCTAGATTATCACATGGTTTATTTTGAGGAGAAATCTCATTCTCCATGATATAATGATATCTAAATAAACCATTGGGTTCTTAAAGAGTTAAGGGTACCAAACAGTGACACCTGATAATAACTGCACAAATAGTGCTAGATGTCAATAGTTATTATCTTGGTCATAATATATGAGTCTTATATGACTCGAAATCCTTTGACTTGAACTATCAAGACTGTCCTTTCATGGATAGCTGTGGAGGTGTTTTTGCCTTGTACTAGGCTATCCGTGTTTGGTAATCTGGCTCGTAATTGCCACAGTTAGTCATGTAGTGAGACATGAAATTACTAATAGTAGGACTCATTACCCTGTAACACTAGGGCAAGATCCTAATAGAGTTGATATTTTGATTCTGATAAAATAAATTCCTGGCCAGGAGAAATATGACTTATTCAATGTAAAATTGAATTATTAATTAGATTAATAATGATAAGTCTTATTTTAATCAGAATGCAAATTATCACTCATTAATATATTAACTAGTAGGGTCTGACATGCTGTGACCCTAATCAATATCGAAATTATAATGAAATGACTTAATATTATGATTTAGAGGTCAAAATAATATTTGAGATTTTATCAGTAATTAAAAGGAGAATTCCGAAAGGATACTTAATATATCTGGGTATACGAGAAATTCGAAAATTGTGTCCAATATAATATTAATGAGTTAATATTATATTTCTGTTCCAATAAAATTATTGACCTTACAAGTCACACCCAAAATAAATTATTAGTCTAGTCCATATTAAAGATATATGAAGTAATTTAATTCTCAATTAAATTAATTGAGAATTAATTTAGAAATGATCACTTATAATTTTGAGTTAAAATTAATGTTGATTAATTTTAACTATTTCTCCTATTTATAGTTTTAATTAAAGTGTTAATTAAAATTATAATAATTTAATTAAATTGTTAATTAAATTAATTATAGTGGTATATTAAAGTAATTGTCACATATTATACAAGAGAAAATTAATTTTATAATTAATGGTGGTAGCTAGAAAATTAGTTATGCAATTAGTATACCATTTTTGTATCATAAATTAAAATTAAAAAAAAAGTCAAAATTTTTCGGCCTGCAAACCTCATTCAATGAGGTTGAATTTGTTTTGGCCTTTGGCCAATTCTCTTTCTTCTCTTCTTAATCTTCTCCTCTTCTTCTTCTTCCTAAGATTTTTCTTCTTCTTCTTTTGGTTATTCATTTTCCTCTTAAAAAAAAAATTTGTTTTATGCTTAAAAATTTTTATTTTTCTCATATGATATGAGCACTGAAAGAAAATATTGAGATAAAACTCTTAAAGTGTTAGTAGCTAAGAAATTTGTAAAAAGGAGATATTTGTGATCATACATTTTGGACTAACAAAAGGAGTCTCATCAATACAACTAAAACTTTTGATTTTTTTGCTTGGTTTGCACACTTGGTGAATTCGGTAATAAAATATTTGTCTTAATCCTTTTATTTCCATTTTGTTCTTAAAAATCACGGGATAATATTGGCAAAATGGATATTATCCATAAATGTTACAAAATTTGTTTTGCTAAATGTTATGGATAAATACTCAAGGTTAACATGAAAATTGTATTTTCATGTCATGCAATATTTGATTGCATGTTTCAGTAAAATTAAAATTTTTTTAAAATCTATAATTTTAACCGAGATCTAGAACTCTCATCAATCCAAATTTTTGTTCCACCGTTTACCAGCACATGAGTCGATATTTTAATTTGTAAATTATACTATGTCGGAAAAAAAAAAACTAATCAAGTTAAATTCTAAAAAAAATTTAATTAATGAAAATAACAAAATCAATTTGTCCTAAACCAAACAATGCTTTTCCTATTGCCATTACATGAATTATTGGAAGACATTAGTGATGTCAACAGATTACTGAATACTACAATTTAATGTAAAAGTATTCTTGAATTCATGGTGAATTTTGTGTACGTAATCATATTTAAAATCAAATTAAATATGAATATATATAAAAAAATCATCCTATTTGGTATGGATTTGGATCGGGGCACTAAGAATGTAAATCCAATTATCATCCCTAATTAAACTATAAATTAAAATTAATTAATATAAATTAGAATAAATCATCATAGATCATAATCTTACAAACTATATAATTCAAATTTATTTACTATAAACAATAATTTTTTTTCTCCTATCTAAAAATTAGAATTAATATATATATATATAAACTTTAATCAGTTCAATTTAATAAGATTTTTAACATTTTCAATCGAATCGGACAGTATAAACTAAATTTTATATACAACCAAACTAAACAAATCGAATTGATTTTTATTCGGTTTTGTAATATACCCCTTGTCGTAATCTCTATAACAATTTTCAATATAACTCCTTTATTAACTCTTTATCTATTTTAAGAATAATCTGTGGCCCATTGGTTAAGAACTCTAAGGTGTCTCTAATTAACAACTCGACTTCGAATATATATAGGGCTAAGTTCAGAAATTTGGTTTCACATTTTTACAATTTCAAGTACAATTTTTTCAAACCAAAAAAGGTTTTGTGGTTTGAGTCGCTAATAAATTTAATTTTTTTTTATCATAATGACATAAAAAATACTTAATTAGTGACGCTTTGTAATGAAATAGGTATCAACTCAACATACTTAAAATTACAAAAATGTTATATATAAATACTAATTTCAAGTTTTCTAGCATTTTTATAATCAATAAACTTAAATTTGCTAATGCTACAAACCACAAGTACCTTGTTGATCTGAAAAAAAAAATCTTATACATAAAATTGCAAAAGCGTAAAGCTACAAATATGTTTTTTAAGCTTTTCCAAAAAAAAAAAAAAACACATATGTTGATTAAGATATTATGACATACAAAATATTTATATTTGATGATAAACAATTCTGCTGTTTATTATTGCAATCCCATCAGTCTTACATCCTCGAAAGGGCTTTTCTTTTTCTTATGAAGATTTCAAGTCATTAATAACAAATAAAAAAAAATATTAATTTGTTTACACCATATTTTTATTCTAGGTCCATGATGATAAAGTCCAAGTCTATGATGGGTATTGAGGCCCAAATCCATGATATGGTCAAATATTTGTGAAGAGATGCCGTCAGGTCAATTCCTGAAGAATAAAAGCACTACAATTAGTTAGAGAAAATGACAAATTAGAAAGGGAAACTAACGACTACAACGTGATACACTACAAAGTCAATTAGAGAGAAAATGATAGAATGGGGGAATATGGCTAACGATTATTTTGGCTTTAGGAGATGCTATAAAAAGAGAAAATACTCATGGGAAGAGGACAATAGGACATCAAGAACAACAACAGTCAAATCAAATTCGTAGCAAATAGTATTCTACCATCAATCTTTTTAAGTCTTATTTTCAACATTAGTTTTCAATTCATTCAATTTTTATTCTTCCATTGTAGCTATCAATCTTAGTTTAGTAAAATATTTTTCTCCAGTAGTTATCTTTGTTCCAGCTTTCTTTAAATTTTAGTTTTAATTGCTCATCAGTTCAATTTCATTATTGTCAAACAAATTCATTAGTAATTAAATTTAAGTATACTATCAATGAAACTTGGGAATTCCACAATCATCAAATTAGCAGTCCTTAGGTATAAAATTCATATTAGTTTGGAAACCACTTTAATTTTTCTAGCACGCTCCTATTATTTTTGTGTGTGTTGAGTGAAATTCTCTAAAAACACCTCAACATTATTTTTTTGGCATGATCAGTGGGACACATTTGGTTGCTACTAAATGCTTACTGAACTACAAGTAAGAAAAACCTATAGCTCGGGATCTATTGCTTTAACCCAAGGATAGGAAAAAAGAGTTCCGCTTATTGTGGAACAAATTGAGAATCTAACACTTCTTCAAATTGCTGGAAAGGAGGAAGAATTGAAGAGTCCCACAAGACCACAAAAGTCAAGTAACAGTTCACATTTAATAGAAGAAATAAAAAGTTAGAGTGCTATAGTCATTCAAAGGCTTGAAGCTCGTATGGCTAAACATGCAATTCAAGTAGCTAAATAGGCAAAGAACTATGTCAAAGCTATTGCAAAAGAGTTGACTTAATATTTCATCTCCTATGTGAAGTTATTGGCATGAATCATGAGAAAAGTGAAGCAATAGGTGGTTGCACCCAAATAGGAGTTCACACCTATACTTACTAAACAATCATCTAACAAGCTCGGAGGTCAGCACTCCGAGGTCTAACATGAAGCTGGTGACTACTATCGCTCACAATTTTAGGTTGAGTCTAGGTACATCCCTCCTCACTTGAGGAACTCTTGGTACTGGAGTTGGAAGTTGTACCAATGTAAAAACCATTGCATATACCAACTCTAGCAATCAACCTGGAGCCTATAAGGAACCTGGAGCCTATAAGGAACCACTACCCCTTGTTGGAGGCTTGGGGGGCAATTTACATATGCCTTACGAACCAAGTATGAATAAAGAACCATACCCTCGTTTGCCTTTCATACAAGTACATACACTAGTAGACATGGAAGCAGTGAGAGAGGCAGTTCAAGAGCAATATAGGTCTGGCCTTAGACAAAAAGGCCGCATTGAATCCATAAGCTACAAACATGATTTTCCGTGAAAATTCCTACCCTAAGGGATATAAAATACCAAATTTCACACTATTCTCTAGAGAGAATGGACAATCAACACTGGAATACTTAGCTAGAATTACTTTTCAATATGGAGAGTTGGCCAATTATAAGAACTTCCCTTGCTACAATCTCAGGTTATTTCTTAATTTCTTAATAGTTACTACTTTTACTTGGTACGTTACACTACCAAGAAACTCTATAATAATCTGGCAGGAAATGAAGAGATACTTTAATACTCAGTTTTATAGGGCTAATTTAGAGATTTGCATAGCTGAGCTTTTTTGGATAATCCAAAAAAGTGGGAAAATTGCAGATCTCTTCATTGCAAGATTCAAGAAGATGATAAATCGCTACAAAATCCATTTACTAGAAACTAAATATATCAAAATGGCCCAAAGAGACCTTAATATACAGTTGAGGAAAAAGTTCCAAGGGATGGAATTTAAAAACTTTTACGAATTAGCTACTAAAGTAATAAAAGCCAAATACATATCAATTGAGGAAACACTCAAATAAAAGTATATTGAATTGAAAGAAAGGGGTTACAGGCTTTCAAGAGGCTTGTTCTCTCCACATTATCCATAAATACTCAATTATTAAAATACCAGATGATTTCCCTCCCAAAGAACCTGTTATATTTATAGCTACTAACTATAACCCTCATTATAAACTCTATCTTAATTCTCTAAAATACCCTTCAACTAACTCTATAAGATTATTCTAGAATTATGTCTGTACCTATTAACCTGCACTCACCAACTCTATCTTCTACATATAAGAGCCTATTAATACTTCCCTCCCAAACATGCACCTTTTCCTCAAGGTGACTGAGAAACAGTAATTATGGCACCACCGTTGCTGTTGTTCCAACTAGCATTTAAAAGAGGTCTTAAACCTTTTGAAGAGGTCCAAATTATGCCTCCAAAATTCCATTTATTCCATTTCTAAGTACATGTGCGTGCTCATCCCATTCATCATCAGCACTAATAGTGTGACAAACAATTCAGCAGCTTTTTGGAGCATGTGCATGGTATACATCAAATACTTTGCGAAATTCGCTCCCATAGCCAGTGCAATGTCACCAAAGCATGAAAATAGAGGAGACTTTACATATCGATGCAATTGATTGCTAGACAAATCCATGAGTAGCTGCATCATAATCCCATCACACTAAGATAATATTTAATCTTTCAATGCCCTGCAAGTGTCACCCACCAACAACTTGAGGTAACTTGGTCCAATTTTCTTCTTTATCCTAGTCAAAATAATAACAACTCGGGCCATGATCACTACCTCCAATCTAGAATTCCCATTAACCCAGCTCCTTATTTCTAATTGTCCGTCCATGGCACAATCAATAAGTACACTAATTAGCAATATTGTAATAGTTTCAATATCCACCTTAAGCATTTCCCATAACATACTCAAAGCCTTTTTGTCCTTTCTTACCCATACAAACCCTTTTACCATCATATTCTAGCAACCCCCATTCCTCTCTGCCCTTTCATTGAACACTTTATATGCAAAACTTAATTCACATTCTAATAGTCCCTTGGCACCTCTATTTTTCCTTTCTCCACAAAAACCTTCGTAGACCCTATAGTCATTTTCTACCTTTGTAATAGTATGAACTAGACCTAATGCCTTGAGATAGGATAACTCATCCAACAACTCACATCCAGACACTGCCAACATGCCACTAAGCCCGTTGATTATAGGAAGAGCCATAGGCATAGAAGATGTAAACTTAGTGACCTTTAGCACCTAACTATCCTTGTGCAAAATTTGTGCCATCGCAGAAGTTGCACTGTAGGGTTCATCAACAACACCAGACACTTGGAAACCATGCAAATAGTCTCTATTTTCGGTTTCCCTCTGCATAACAACTAAGATAGATCTAGTCAACTCAACCTTTTCTTTATAACTTCTTAAGGTCTAGTCATTTCCAGCTCAAGTTGGTCCATAAACAAAGTTGGAAACCACATGCCTTTTTTTTTTTAACTTTTCCATTAAAATTAATAAGAGCTTTTTGTTGGAGAATAAATCTTTTCCTTCTCCAATATTTTAATTTGGCTTTCTCTTAGTTATGAAATTCTAAGTATAGAGAGGAGAAGAGAGTTTTGTGTCTCATTGCACTAAATGACAAATTGAAGAGGCTTGAGTCATTCAAAGCTTTTATATCTATATAAATATGGCCTAAGGCCATATTGTATGCTGGGACAATTGTTTACATCATATTTTTGTTCTAGGTCCATGTTGATAAAGTTCAAGTTCATGATGGGTATTAAGGCCCAAATCCATGATAGGGTCAGATATGTAACACCTTATACCTATGAATATCACTTATATTTATATCATGTTATTATATATTGTATAGAATAAGATAGTGTCCTATTTATAATGAGGGATAATTTTTTTTATATCAATATCATTTTACAACATTTGATAGCTCAGCTAAACATCACATCCTGATTATAAACATAATATATCATATATGTTAACAATTCATACACTATGTTGAATTTTTCAGTTAGAAAGGTCAAGGCCAAATACACATTTACACATCATTGCATATTTACTAATTTATACATATGCAGATACACAACCCAAAATACAAATGTCATGTTCCTATACATATATGCAATGCAAGGAGAGAGATTGGTAAGGCTCGGCCAGTGACCTGTGATTCATATCTTCTAAATGGTACGCACCTCCAAAATGAGCTAATTACTCTTTTTTGCCTGAAAGATGATGTAATTTGGTGAGTTGTGACTCAATAAGAATAATCATCAAAAGTTTTCTAAAGTACCAAGCCAATTATAAGTAATAATTTGCCATTCATACACATTTTACATGTCATTCTATTTATCAATATCATATGAGTATAAACGATATTAAATCATGTAAACATTTCATTTGCTTATGCTTATGTCATTTTCTTTTTGTTGTGACCAGGTTAAACAGACACTATCCCGGGTTTTCATGTGAACATATGCATTTGCTAGCTAGCTTGATCATTTGTAATATTTGCACATTTGTTAGGCCATAAGCCTTTTCTTTTGCTTTTGAACATTTGTTTGGGCCTTAGGCCTCTTCTTTTGCTTTATAATGTCATTTAGCTAGTCACAACGCTTTTTAAGTCCATATGCATATGCATTTGCAACAATCATTGCTTAACCATTACATTTACATTCAACATAATCTCATTAGCCATATCATATCAATCATGTAATTCAAATAAAAGCAAATCAAATCACATTACACATAGCACATAATAATCACACGTACCAAGAAATCGTTTGATAACTAAACTCACATTTTCTTTTGATATTGAGCTTCTAACTTATTATTTTTCACTTTCTTGGGGGTCTCCAATATGATGTGGGCCTAATTAAATGTATACATGGTCAATTGGTAGCTAAATAAACTTAATAAAACTTAAACAAATTGAAATATGCATAATATGGACCACTAACAAGGATTTGGTATTATAGGAGTGTAACCTTCATGTGTGCAGTAGCTTATAGATTTTTCTATATTAGTCCAATTTATATAATTCTTATTTATAATTAAAGCTAACATGTAGAGGTATAATATATCTAAATTTCATAACAATTGGATTATTGTGTAATTTTTTTGATGCAACTAATATGCATATTCTGTTTTCTACTCTGTTTCTACCCTTAGGCAGTTTTGGGCCATCAATTTTGCATCTTTATATCTTACAACTTGTAAGTTATATTTTAATGCAATGTTCTATGAACATAGATGTGTTAAAATTGAACATTTTGCATGCTGACCATTTCCATCCATTCTGCCTCTAAAGTCCTCATATGGTAGGATAATTTTTGATTGGTCAAGAACAAGATTGGTATTCGGACTAGTCTGACTTTTAAAGGCCATATCTCATACAATACATAATCTATTTAGCTGATATTTATGCCAAACTTTAGCTAAGATATGTATCTATAACTTTCATGCTTTGACCATGTACATTTATGTCTACAAGGAGCTCAAAATTGGCAAACAACTGATTGGACCTGTACAGGACACTATCAGACAGCTCAAATATAGAATAGACATGACTCTCTTGGCCATAACTCAACATTCGCCCATAATCTGGTCCTGAAATTTAGTATACAACTAGATAACATATATATCTATTATTTCATTTGAGTTTCCTCAAATACCGAATTTATCATATAGAAAAGTGATCAAAACAGTAGATGATTCAGCTAGGTTCTTCAATTGAACTAGTTCCAGTCTGATGCCAATATCTTTCCACAAACACCAAATCGTGCAAAATTATTTATATAATCATAAATCTAAGATATAAAGCTACAAGTTTTATGTTAAGAGTCTCTCCAGATTCCATCTCTAACATAGAGAAAATGAGATCCTAACTTGCTAGTACAGAAGCAGAATCCGAGAACTTTGGTATATAATATTTAGCAACTTTC
>CATIWF010008574.1:0-18992 GCA_949630135.1 Balakata baccata | reverse complement strand
TGTTTTATGTCGTAATCGCATTGTTACCTCCAAGGATGAATGTCAGGATGGAGGAGAAGATGTTTCACCTGAGTTCTTGCGCGTTATTGAAGAATCATGTGTTTCAATAGTTATTTTATCAGAAAACTATGCATATTCTCGGTGGTGTTTGGATGAGCTTGTAAAGATAATTGATTGTAAAAATGGAAAGGGGCAAACAGTAATCCCCATTTTCTACAAAGTAGATCAAAGTGATGTTCGGGAGCTGAAAGGGAGTTTTGGGGATGCATTTGTCAAGCATAAAAACGAATTCAAGGACAGCTTAGCCAAGTTGGAGACCTGGAGCCAGGCTTTGAAGGAAATAACTGGGATGCCAGGGTTTGTTTCATGGAATATCAGGTAATTAAAAAAAAATTGCCACTCCTTGCCTAGCTACATTTACTGAAAATTGAAGCTGAAACCTTTTTTTCATATTACGATTTTTTTTTTAATTTTAATAATTTTGTCCGAATTGCTGTAACCAATTATGGTTTTATCCAATTGATCTAAATAGTCCTTTTATTATTGCCTTTAAGAAATTTTTAGTTATATATATATGCTAAAAGTTACAACTAACTTGTCCAATCGGGTTTACAAATTTACAAAGGGATTTTTATCTTCATTTTACTGTTTAGCTTTGAAGTAAAATTGGCCTATTCTAACATTTTCTGTTCAGCATAGAATGGAATTGCAACTCACTCCTAATTTAGAAGGCTAAGAATTTCATTAGATAATTTATTGTCCCTTCTTAATCATTAAGGTTCTGATATCTATTTGATAGCATCCTATACGTGATATTGGAAGATGAGTGGTTAATGATAGGTCTGGTCTTATTTTTTCAGCCACGTAGGGTCCATCAGCTATGAGGGACAAGTTATTATTAGTGCGGTAAGTGTGGACTATGACTGAGAAAACACCCGTAAGAGGACTGAATTTGAAGACCTTGGATAGAACTCCCCAGTCCGCCATCGCCAATCTCCTTGACACCCCTATATCCCATCGGAACCTAAATCCCGTCCTGAGCCATCTTACTACTGGACCTATACCCAATCCCACCCTTGACATTTTTCATATTTTGCAACAACTTATAGCTACCATCAACGAAATGAAACAAGACATAGTCACACTCAAAAACCAAACACCAACCCCTTCCTACCACCACCAAGACGAGCATGAAGAAATTTTCTCGTCTATCTGAGATAGATCTTTTGCAAATACACTCACTCACTAAACTCCACTTGCTGCCCGAGAAACATTCATCACCAAAACTGATCTATATCACATAGTAAAAAATCTCCTGAAAGAGTTTCAACCTACATTCGATGACTTTGATTATAGTCTCTGGAATACCTCACCCTTGGCTAATCATTTAATGCAAGATCATTTTCCAAACATCAAATTGCCACGTCTACCCACTTATAACAATTCCGAAGAGTCCCGGAGTCACGTCTCTCAGTTTCGCATATGGTTGTTAAAGGTGCGTTCGAGGCTCAAGGCTTACTAGGCTCCAGCCTCAATGCTAAACCCAAAGGCAGGCGTTGTCACAAAGGCACGCGTCTTGAGCCTAAGGCGAGGTGTACCTTGGTGACATTAGTTAAATATTTGTATTTTTTTCATTTTTAGTGTCGAAAAATCTAAACCTTTGATTATAAATTGAAAAGAATTCTTACTATGTCTTACCACATTTAATTATTTCCAAAACAAACAATAAAAAAGAAAAAAAAGGATTAGCGCAAAGAAAACATTTGTTCCAGCCTCCACAAAGATAATTTGAACAGCATAATTTAGGCATAAGACTAATTGTACTTTGCTATGATAATTTATAACTGATAAGTGCTAGAACTTGTTAAATACAGTATTAGTAAACTTAGGATCCTTGTGTGTTTAGTAAGCCTATGAGCCTTGTGTTTATGATATCAAACCTTAATTAAATTTTTTTCTGTGTATGTATTTCTATTTTGTTGTCATGACTTATGTGTTTTGAGTTTTAATATTTATAATATTATATCACCTTGCTAGTAGTCTAATAATAAAATTTATAATTTTTTTCAATTATTTTTTATTTTTGCGCCTCATGTCACTCAGGTGCGCGCCTGCGCCTAGGCTGCAAGATCCCTTAGCACCTTAGTGCGCCTTGACCTTTAATAACTATGGTTTCGCACCACTATGGTTTTATACACGAACTAAGACTCGGTACTATGCAAAGTTTTTCTAACAACACTGGTCGGTTTAGCTCAACAATGGTATCAAGGCCTCAAACCAAGCTGTATACACTCTTTTAAACAACTAGCCCAACTCTTCAATACGCGTTTCGTCACGAGCATGTGTATCCACAAAGTATCAGCGGATCTCTAGAAAATATATCAAAAGAGGGAGGAAACGCTGAGGGAGTACGTCGAACGTTTCAATAAGGAAGCTATCCCGGTAGAAGACTTGGACCAGTGTTGCCATTAGAGCCTTCACAGTAGGAACCACATCCAAGCTTCTATACAACTCACTAAACCTTGATTGACCCCACACCTTTATTGACCTCATGATCCGCACCAGGCAGCACATTTGGCTAGATGAAACCATGAGAGTAGATGGTGATGCCCCTGAGTTGTGAATACCTTCGATGGCACGATCTTTTGACTGACGGAATCCTCCCTTAGGGCTAGCTATTCCAACAGGAGTGAACAACGTGATCCGCCGTCGTATCAGGGGCATCCAGAGCGAAGAAGGGGATATTAAGAACATCCCCATCCTTTTGAGAAAAAAATACACTTCTATGAACGTCTCTAGAGGGGAAGTGTTAATGGCTGCTAGACATGCTGAAGAATCATTGAGGTGGCCCGGTAAACTAAATCCAAAGCATCATGAGAAAAGAGAACAAAGTAGATACTATGACTTTCACAGGGATCACGACAATAATACCAAGAAATGCTAGCAACTCCGTGAAGAAATTGAACGCCTCATACAAAGGGGATCGTTGAGGTAGTTTGTGCGATCAAAAGTCTCACATGAGAGGCTAGGGTCACGAACATCCTCGCAACCTGAAGTCAGACCAAATGGGCCAAGAAGAGAACTGTCGGCTTTAATCAACATCATTATGGGCGGAGTCAATTTGTCCTGGCGGGTATCTGGGAAACGAAAAAGAGGTGTTCATGTTATCAATAGCCAAAGCCATCTGGCCCCAATCACTTTCTCTTCTCAAGATGGTCTTTGGCTACCCCAGGGTCACGACAATGCCTTAGTCATAGAAGGCCGTATCCATAATATGCTAGCAAAAAGGATCGTAGTTGACAATGGAAGCGCCGTAAATCTTCTGACACTCAATGTTTCTCATGAACTTCATGATTGATGATATCCCTTTCCCCTACAATGCAATTTTAGGGCGTCCATTCCTCCATGACTCCTGCGCATCCACAAACATCAAATATTTGACAATGAAGATCCCCACCACCAGGGGAGAGATCGTAGTAAGAGGAGATAGGCAGCCAGCTAGTGTAGCATGCGCAATGGCCCTTAAAAGGGTCACAAAAACACTAATTGTGGAAACCCTAGCCAGGGAACCCACAACAGATAGCCTGACGCCAATAGAGGATATGGAATCTGTAATCATCGATCAAGATAGGTGTGTTCAGGTGGGGGGGAGCCTAGAGAATGATGTCAAAGATAAGATCCTCTCTACCATAAGGGAATATTTAGACGACTTTGTATGGGCCCCACAGGATATTCAAGGAGTAAATCCTGAGCTCACCACTCACCGCCTAAACGTCAGCAAACAAGCTAAGCCAGTGAAACAGAAAAAATGACGACATGCTCCAGAAAAACAGGTGGCTATCTCTGACGAGATAGATAAACTCTTACAGACAGGCTTTATTAGAGAAGTACACTACCCTGAATGGTTCTCAAACGTTGTAATGGTAAAAAAGCCCAATGGGAAATGGAGTATGTGCGCGGACTTCACCGACTTGAATAAAGCTTGCCCAAAAGATCCCTATCCGCTCCCAAACATCAACCAATTGGTTGATTCTACAGCAGGATATGGGATGTACACATTCGTTGACGCATATGCCGGATACCACCAAATACCAATGGATCCTAAAGACCAAGAGAAAACCACATTCATCTCAGATCGAGGCCTCTACTGCTACATTGCCATGCCTTTTGGTTTAAAAAATGTTGATGCAACATACCAGCGACTGGTGAATAAAATATTCAAAGATTAAATTGGCAAGAACATTGAAGTATACATCGATGATATGATCATCAAGAGTGCTACACCACAAGATCATCCAAGAGATATTGGAGAAGCACTCTCACTCCTCAGAATGAACGGGCTCAAACTTAATCCGGAGAAATGTCTTTGGAGTACGATCTGGTAAATTCCTGGGATTCATGATCTCACAGAGGGGCATCGAACCAAATCCTGAAAAGATACAAGCAGTGAAAGACATGCTCTCTCCAAAGATTATCAAAGAAGTTCAGAAGCATAATGGAAGGATTACCGCCCTAGGGCATTTTATCTCATGTTCCGCCAGGAGATGCTTATCGTTCTATAATGCTCTCAAATGCTTAAAAAAGTTTGAATGGAATGAAGAATGTTAGAATGCTTTTGAGAGTCTAAAAGTCTTCCTACAGTCACCCCATCTCCTTAGTAGACCTTTGGAAGGCAACGATTTATTCCTCTACCTTTCTACAACTCACGAAACCATAGGCGCTGTGTTGGTCCGAGAAGAAAAAGGGGAGCAGTATCTTGTCTATTATTGTAGTCAGATCCTGACAGGAGCAGAAACACGGTATTCTAGAACAGAAAAGATGGTCTATGCCCTGTTTTCGGCCACGAGGAAGCTTCGCCCTTATTTCGAGGGTTTCCAGATCATAGTCTAAACAGAGCATCCCCTTAGGAAAATCTTGCACAGGGCAGATGCCACCGGACGAGTAATAGAGTGGGACACTCAAATTGGTGGTTTCGGTGTTCAATATGAACCCAGGAAAGCTATGAAGGCTCAAATCTTAGTTGATTTCATAACAGAATGTAACATAGAAGATCACGAAGAAGAAAAACCGGATGGAGAAGCTTGGACGTTACATGTCGATGGAGCAACCAGACAACAAAAGGTAGGAGTTGGTATCATTCTTACCAATTCAGCGGGATTTAAAATCGAGTGCACTATACGAATCCAGTTCCCTACGACTAATAACGTTGCTAAGTACGAGGCCATATTGCTAGGAATCCAGGCCTCGCAAAGAGTACGACCAGCAAACCTTATCTTCCGCAGTGACTCACAACTCGTCACTCAGCAGACTACAAACGAGTTTGGGATAAAGGAGGCCAAAATGGTGAGATACTTGGACAAAGTCAGACAGCAAATTGCACTCCTAGAAAGGGATGGTACAAAATGGTCAGTTGAATAGATCCCACGATCCTACAATATGGAAGTAGATGCATTGTCAAAACTTGCTCGAGAAGGGGGGCTTTTTCCACCACATATGCTAACATGATCACTCATCTTGCCAAGTCATTCCACAGAGCCGGTCTTCATTATAGAGGGAGACAGTTGGATGAAACCAATCATCGAATGGCTAGAAGAAGGAAAGCTTCCGCCAAAAGAACTTGAGCGTAATAAATTCTTGAGAAAGGCTACAACATACTCTTTTTATGAAGGAATACTATACAAACGATCTCACACCCACCCCTGGCTCAGATGTGTAGAGCCAGCAGAAGGAGAATACATTTGGAGGGAAATACATGAAGGTATTGGAGGCGCACGCGAGTGTGGTGAGGCTACTGCAAGAAAAGCCCTTCTACAGGGATATTACTGGTCTACATTGAATAAGGATGCCAAACTACTAGTGGAAAGATGCGAACATTGCCAGAAATACGATCATTACTTCAATGCTCCCCCAGACAATCAACACCCCATAAGGGCAGCTTGGCCATTCACACAATGGGGAATTAACATTGTAGGACCATTCTCAATAGCAAATGTACAAAAGAAATTCATAATTGTGGCAGTAGATCATTTCACCAAATGGGTAGAGGCAGCAGGGGTTCCTACCGTCACTCAGAGAAAGTTACAGAACTTCTTCTTTGACAAAATAATATACAGATTTTGGTATCCCTACTAAAATCATAGCAGAAAATGGCAAACAATTCGACAATCTGAAATTTTGACAATTTTGCAAGAACTTGAAAATTGACTAATGTTTCACATCAGTCACGCACCCAAAAACCAACGAGCTAACAGAAGTCACTAATAGAACTATTATCCAAGGGCTGAAGAAAAAGCTGAAAGAGGCCAAATGAGAATGGACGGAACACCTGCCGAATGTCTTATGGTCTTATAGAACCACACCATGAACAACGACCGGTGAAACCCCATTCAGACTTACATTTAGGATGGAAGCAGTTATCCCAGTAGAAATAAGCATCCCCAGCTTCAGAGTGATTCATTACAATGAAGAAAGAAACCTCATGAGGTAAAATCCAGCCTCGACCTTATGGAAGAAGTAAGGGCAAAAGCAACAATAAAAGCAAAAGCATACCGGAACTGAGTAGCACGAACCTTCAACAAAGGAGTTAAACCCAGAAGCTTCCAGAGGGGAGACCTTGTTTTAATGAGGAGAGACATCCGGAAAGGAGCAGCAGGAGTGGGCAAGTTAGATGAAAATTGGGAAGGGCCTTACATCATCTCACAAGTTGTAGGGCCGGTGACTTATAGGATCACTGACCATACAGGGAAGGAGCTCTCTCGAACATGGAATGTAAGGAACTTAAAAAAATACTACTTGTAAGTATAAATGTAACTTCTATTTTTTAGCAAAACGACTTTATCAAACACTACATTGATATGAGATCCGTAATTAAACAGTCTCTGATCCCTCAAAAAGTGAAGCTCTACATCGTTAGGAGATCCGTAATTAAACGGTCTCTAATCCCTCAAAAACTGAAGCTCTATATTGCTATGAAATCCGTAATTAAATGGTCTCTGATCCCTAAAAAAGCGAAGCTCCACATCGTTAAGAGATCCGTAATTAAACGGTCTCTGATCCCTTAAACAGCGAAGCTGTACTTCGTTATGAGATCAGTAATTAAGCAGTCGAATGATCCCTCAAAAAGCGAAGCTCGACATCAATATGAGATCCATAATTAAACGGTATCTGATCGCTCAAAAAAAAGGAGCGCTACATCGTCATAATCAAGGGATCTCTAATTTCTCAAAATAGAGGAACACTAATCCTAAAGAAAAGACACTCAAACATGCTCAAATTGTAGATTGCAAATAAAAGTTCAAGTACAAATTGGGGACAGATACATATGTATATATTTAAGCAGCTACCGGAGACCCAGTATCGCCAGCAATTCCTGGATCAGAGTGAAGCCCCTCCTAAGTAAATACGCTCGTGACCTCGCATCATCGAACATAAATGATCGATATTTCATGAGAGAAATCTGATGACAAGATGTAATTTGATCTATGATCCTGTGATCCATTGATCCAAAAAAGGGATGCTGCAATTAGGTAAGATCCCAAGATCTCATAATCCGAAACAAGAGATAATCCCACTAGATGGTGATCCCCCCCGATCCATTGATCCCAGAGGAGGACATCGCAATCAGATAAGATCCCAGGATCTCATGATCCGTGACAAGATGTAATCCCACCAGATGATGATCCGCCGATCCATGATCCTTCGATCCATTGATCCCAAAAGGGGACACCGCAATCAGATAATATCCCAGGATCTCACAATTTGCGACAAGAGGTAATCCCACCAGATGGTGATCCCTCATCTACGATCCTTCGATCCATTGATCCTAGAGGACATTGCAATCAGATAAGATCCCAGGATCTTACGATCCGTGACAAGATGTAATCCCACTAGATGGTAATCTCCCGATCCTTCAATCTCAGAAGGGGACACTGCAATCAGATAAGATCCCGTGATCTCATGATCCTCAAATCTTATGACCTCGTGAAACAACATCGCCAATTCTTATGATTCACGATCCAAAGATCCGGGTGTAGGACAAAAATACTACACAACTACAGTGCATAAAGCAGGGTGTTGACACGACAGGTAAGGAGTATTAAATGAGCTTATAGCTCAAGTGCGACGGCTGATGACTAACGTGAACAGTTAGCCATAATCATGACTTGACAGAGCCGTCTTGAGCCATATTGTGACAAAAAGGGATTAGATGTATGACGAGGGAAAATATTATAGAAATCCCAGGCAACATACCTGAGAGACAAGTTAACTCTTGATCTTTCTAGCTATCTTTCTCTTCATTTTTCCTCCTACTGACTTAAGCATCAGAGGGGTTCCACCGGAGTCAACCTCTGGTCTGATCTTATTTTTTTAGCCACGTAGGGTCTATCAGCTATGAAAGACAGAAGTTATCAAATCTCTAAAGAAAAAACTCATATAGTTGTTGCGAAAGTAATGGAGCCTAAAAAATTTCATAGGAATGTCATGGATGAGGTAACAAAGCACCGTTGGGGAATGATAGTCCAGAAATTTGGAATTCAGAGCACAGATGTTAGTCTTGAGATGGATTCTGACACTGAAAATTTCACTAAGAAGCTTCTAGAAGTTGAAAGAAAGGTTGTTAAGCTTGATTATGTTAGATATTTGGACTTAATTCATGTACATTTATACGTTAGACATTTGGGCAACGTATATGCAATTGCTAAATTAATTGTGTGATTAGAACCAAATTATAATTGTGAGAGCCAAATTTGGTAATCAAAATAATTAATAATGAGTTTAGTTGTCTTAAATAAAATATGGGATTAACTTTTGGATATTTGTAGAAATCGAGGATCTATTACTAATATTGATGGACATTTTAGTAAATAGTCCAATATGTTTAATATCAATTGATCCAGGTACACTTCTACATTCATTTTTATATTATTGGTGAATCTTACATGAAAAATTTTAGTTTATGCAACTCAATTCTTAACAATTGGTATCAGTGCCAATCTTATGTCTATTCATTAGGATATTCGGTACTATATCTATGATTATAATCTGGATTTCTTGATATGCCTGTAAAGTTTTGTTTATATATATAATCTGGCTTTCACTTGGAACAGAACAAAATCGTATAAGAGAACTAATTTCTTAATAATAATATTAAAAAAAAAGGAAGAAAACTGCTGCTAGTGACTGTTAATAATAATATTAAAAAAAAAAGGGAGAAAACTGCTGCCATGAGAGAAGGACGTGCAGAACATGGAGATGAGGGGAGAGTTTGTCGGCTGCCACATTGTGCAAGTATAAAGTCTTATATCTTTCAGGGTTTATTGTTTGGTTTATGGGTCAATGGACAGGGTCTTTAGTTTAAAACAACATGGGCATAGGTTGATTATTTTGGGACTTTAGCATAATAATATAACAGGCCTAGGTTATATTTTAGGTCCAATAGACTAAAGTCCAGCCGGCTAAAATTTTTGGGTTCTTTTAGAAGGTTTATAAGATGGGTTTTAAAAAAAAAAAAAAACAATTAAAGATTACGGGCTTGGACTGTCTTTTCGAGTCATGGGCTGGTCTTTTTAAGAAGTTGGGCCGAATTTTGATTTTAGAAAATAAGTTGGGCTAACTTATTAGTTTTGGGCCTTATGTTTGTGGACCTATCTAATATTTTTCCATTTCTTATTGGTTTTGGGCTTCTTTTAAGTTTTGGGTTAGTTTTTAATACTAATAATAATAATTATTATTATTATTATTAAAACAAAAAGCCCATATGGCTAGTGTAGGATACGGTTTGGGTTGACCCGATCTGTTCCAGCATTGACTAGGTCAAAAGGTTGATTTTGACTTTTAACTTGCATTTGAGCATTGACTAGTTGACTCAGTTAATTGTTTTGACCCATCTTGACCTATATTTCTCTTTTACCTGGAGTTGATCATCGGGTTGACTTTGACCAATAAATAAATAATATCAATTCAAATGGAAATTTAAATGCAGTGTTTTTGTTTTGACTGCATGTAAGCATGAATTTTATTTCATAACAATTTATGATTGCTCCAATGAGCATGTTTAGTAGTTTATTATAAACCGATAGAAGTAGCAACTGACCAAAGTGGGCTCTCATGTGGAACCATTAATTGAAACTACTAAAATGTTATAGTTAATATTTCATGTGGGTAGCTATTAGCCCAAAGGAAGGTACCCACTGTCAAACATATTTACATAATCACATGTGATGGTGAGCTTAACAATTATTAGGTGTCCATTGTGAGTGTTATGTTAGCCCAAAAGAAGACTAACATTTGACTGGATTTTATTGTTAGTGCTTGATCATTGCAACAAGAATGTTACTGTGAGCTGATTCTCTGTCCAAATAGTAGACTCAGTGTCATACCAATCTTCTTGCAATGAAATAATTGTTATGATTTCTGTCGTTCTGTTTTGTTTTTCCATTGTGAGAGCTTAAAATATTAATTACTCACTTTCTATGTTCCCTATTTTGCAGTTAATGCGATTACCGCTTCCCAATTTACTATCAATATGAATAACATCCCTGAACTGAATGGAACTAATTTCAAAATTTGGTAAGAAAAGGTCTCAATTTATCTGGGATGTATGGATCTATACTTAGCATTGAGGGAGTAGCTGAAGGATGACAATACCTCCGAACAGTGGAGTGAAATGGCTTACTGGAAATGCTCAAATCTCATGAGTCTTACGATCATGAAAAGTTCAATCCCAAAAACTTTTCTTGGGGCCATCGCACAAGAGAAAAATGCCATGCAATTTCTTGAACAGCTGGAAGAGCGCTTTTGCGTAGATTGACCTCCATGAGGTACACTGGTTTCGAAAATATTCGGGAGTACATTCTCGAAATGTCTAGTATAGTTTCAAAGTTAAGGACATTGAAGTGGATCTCCCAGATGATCTTTTGGTATACTTTGTTTTGATGTCTTTGCCTCCTCAATTCAGTCAGTTTGAAGTGAGCTACAACTGTCAAAAGGAAAAATGGACGGTTAATGAGCTCATCTCACAAGTTGTGCAAGAGGATGATAGGATGAGACATAAGAAGATTGAGAGTGCAAACTTTGCATCTTCATTCAAGGGCAATAAGAAAAGAAAGGGCAATAAGACTACAAACAATAATGAGAAGTAAAAGAAGCAAAAGTCCAAGGATTCTAAGGACAAAAGGTGCTTTTTCTGTAAGGACCCTTCTCATGTGAAGGACTGCCCAAAATATCGTGCTTGGCGCGTGAAGAAAGGTATGCCTCTAACTCTTGTTTGTTCAGAAGTTAATATTGTTTTAGTGCCTAGGTATACTTGGTGGTTAGATTCAAGAGCTACCACTCATATTAATATATCTATGCAAGGTTGCCACCATTATCATCTGCCAACTGATGATGAGAGATTCATCTACATGGGAGACAATAGTAGGGTTGAAGTTCAAGCAGTAGGAGTATTTAAATTATCTTTAAAATATGGTTTAATGTTAGAATTAAATGAGACATTTGTTGCACCGTCTTTTAGACGGAATTTGGTTTCAATTTCTGTTTTGGACAAAGAAGGTTATTTTTGTTCGTTTGGTAGCAAACAATGTTGTCTCTATTATAATTCTAAACTTTTGAGTACCAGTTATTTATCTTCAACTGATAATTTATATTTACTTGATACATCAACTTCAAATGAAACCTTGCATATTACTGCACGAGGCATTAAATGAAAATTAACCAACGAGAATTCCTATTCATTATGGCACAAACATTTAGGTCGTATCTCTAAAAAAAAGAATTGAAAGGCTTATGTCAGAAGGAATACTCAATACACTTGATATTTCATCAGAGAATGAAATATGTCTTTAGTGTATAAAAGAAAAAATAACAAACAAGAGAAAAGTGGGAGCCGAGAGAGCTAATGATATCTTAGAATTAATACATATGGATATATGTGGGCCGTTTCCTATAGCTTTTTGGATTGGTCAACGATACTTTATTACATTCATAGACGATTAATCTTGTTATAGTTACTTGTACTTGATACATGAAAAATCAGAGGTATTGGACATGTTCAAACTTTTCAAGGTCAAAGTTGAAAACTAATTAGGCAAAAGGATAAAATTCGTTAGATATGATCGTGGTGGTGAATACTACGGTAGAGATGATGGTACTGGTGAACAATATCCAAGTCCATTTGCTAAACTCTTAGAGGAGTGTGGGATCGTTCCTCTGTACACTGTGCTAAGGTCTCTTAGCATGAATGGAGTGGCTGAGAGGCGAAATAGGACCTTTAAAGACATGGTAAGAAGTATGATTAGTCATACAACCTTGCCTCACTCACTTTGGGGAGAAGCATTAAAGACAGTAGTCTATATTCTTAATAAGGTTTCTACTAAGGCTATAACCAAAACCCCATATGAATTGTGGACAAGTAAAGCACCAATCCTAAAGCATTTACGTGTTTAGGGATGCCTAGCCATACAGGCCAAACGAAAGAAAATTGGAACTAATAACAGTTAGTAGTTACTTTGTAGGTTACTCTGAAAGGTCACGGGATTATAAATTTTATGATCCTAAAGGTAGAACATTTTTTGATATAGGAAATGCCCATTTCTTTGAGGATGTTGAGATTTGCGGGGAAGATAAGGTAGCCAATTTTGTCTTTGAGGAGGAAAATGTTCCTCTTCCGATAGTTGTTCCTGGCTTTTGTCCGGGAGTTATTCCTGATGAAATTCCAGATCATGAACAACATTCGGTTCCACAAGACAATATTGAGCTTCCTACAAATCTGGGTCATCAAGCAACCTCAACAAGTAGTGCCATTAAGAAGATCCACAAGAGAGCGAAGAAATGCAATTCCAGATGATTACATTGTATTTCTTAATGAACATCGGGATAATGTTAATTCATTAGAAGATGACCCACTTAACTTCCATGAAGCAACTTCATGTTCGAATGCTTGAAGTTGGATTGATGCCATTAATGAAGAGTTAAAATCTATGAAGGACAATGATGTTTGGGATCTAGTACCATTGCCTGAATGGTTGAGACCCATAGGTTGTAAATGGGTATTTAAAACCCAAAGGGACTCACATGGCAATGTGGAAAGATACAAAGTGCGTCTTGTTGCTAAAGGTTTTATTCAAAGGAAAGGTATTGACTACAAAGAGGCTTTCTCTCTGGTTTCCTCGAAAGACTCTCTCAGGACTATTTTAGCACTTGTGGCTCATTATGATTTAGAGCTGCATCAGATGGATGTTAAGACAACGTTTCTCAATGGAGACATTAATAAAACAACTTATATGTTGCAACCAGAGGGTTTATAGTCCAATGATTCTGAGCAAAAGGGATGCAAATTAAAGAAATCCATCTGTGGGCTTAAACAGGCTTCTCATCAATGGTATTATAAGTTTCATCAAGTGGTCTTATCTTTTAGTTTTGATGTAAATCCAGTTGATGATTGTGTGTATCATAAGTTCTGTAGGAATAAATACATTTTCTTAATTTTATATGTGGATGACATATTGCTTGCTAGTAGCAATGTAGGCTTATTGCATGAAACCAAGAAATTTCCTTTTGAAAATTTTGAAATGAAAGATCTTAGTGAAACATCTTTTGTATTAGGAATCCAAATTCATCGAGACAATTCTCGGAGAATTGTAGGGTTATCACAAAAGGCCCATATCGAGAAGGTACTACAAAGGTATGGCATGCAAGGATGTAAACCTTATGATACCCCTGTGAGTAAAGGAGACAAATTTAGTCCCGCTCAGTGCCCTAAAAATCAAGTTGAATCCAATCTTATGCATGATGTTCCTTATGCTTCGGCACTAGGTAGTTTGATGTACTTGCAGGTCTGTACTTGTCCAGATCTTGCATTTATTGTTGGGATGTTAGGCAGATACCAAAGCAATTCGGGTGGGTAGCATTGGGTTGCGGCCAAGAGGGTGATGAGATATTTACAGGGAATGAAAGAATTTATGCTCACATATAATAGGTTGGAAAAACTATAGATTATTAGGTATTCAGATTCCGACTTTGAGGGAAGCTAAGATAGCAGAAAATCTACTTCAGGTTATATGTTTCTATTAGCTAGAGGAGCGATATCTTGGAAGAATTAAGTAATCACTTGTTGCTTCTTTTACTATGGAAACAGAGTTTATAGCATGTTATGAGGCATTCAATCAAGCAATCTGGCTGCAAAATTTTATAACAGGCTTGAAAGTGGTTGACGAAATAGAACAACCACTCAAGTTGTTTTGTGATAGTAGAGCTGCAGTCCTTTATTCCAATAACAACTGCAGTTTGTCAAAGTCCAAGCACATTGACATCAAGTTTTTAGTTGTGAAAGAAAGTTCAAAGTGGTCAAGTTACAATTGAGCATGTTACTATAGACTATATGATTGCAGATCCGTTAACTAAAGCGTTAACACCGAAGGTTTTCTTAGAGCATAGAGCTCATATGGGTGTTAATGCATTAGATGATACTTAAATTTAGTGGGAGTTTTGTATTTTTAATTTTGTGCTCTATTAATTATATCATGACATTTATAATCATTTTATTTAATTAATGCTAATATTCAATTTCATTTCACTCTGAGTACCTCGTTCATTCAGTCTTCGTTTAAACAATCTTATTTGGTAGGATCAGTTGGAAGTAGGCATGTAATGATCACATTGATGTGTAACTTCCATGCTACACATCTACATTTGATCCAAGTCATTTAGTTGAGTTGATGCATGTGATCAATGGTGGGCCAAGCTGACGATTAGATTCGGCGAATGCCCCTTCAGTTTGTTTGTTGACAAGGCTAATGGATAGAATTGGTTAAGATGACTTTTCTTCATCAGCTAGCTATAAAGAGATATATTAATTTTCACACAACCATCAGGATAGTATTAATGCACATGGATATACAGTCCAAGTGGGAGATTGTTAGATATTTTGACTTAATTTATGTAGGCATTTGGGCATATGGACACATGCAATTGCTAAATTGATTGTGTGATTAGAACCAAATTATAATTGTGGGAGCTAAATTTGGTGATCAAAATAATTAATAATGGGTTCAGTTATCTTAAATAAAATATGGGATTAACTTTTGGATATTTGTAGAAATCTAGGAACTATTGCTAATATTGATGGGCATTTTAGTAAATAGTCGAATATGTTTAATATAAATAGGGTTGTGATATCTAGGTGTACGTACTTTTTACTTTTGGCATAATAATTCAGTTTTCTTCTATTCTCTCCTAGTCTTATCGCTCGCTCTCTGAGGATTTCGGTATGTAGCACCTAGAAAATCACTTACCTAAATTCAACATCTGCATATCAATGGATCCAAGTATGCTCCTGCATTCATTTTTATATTCTTGGTGAATCTGACATGAGAAATTTTAGTTTATGGAATTCAATTCCTAATAGATTCAAGCATGGTTCTCGAGTTTCAGTGTCACTTTTAGGGTACTGCTCTCTATAATCGATTGGAAAAAAAAAATTATTAAAGGGATTTACATAGGTTAGTTTGTGTATTTGAGACTAACGTTAGAATTCAGTGTTAAAGAGAGGAGGATGGGTCCTTCTGACTTGAGTTAGGCCTTAGATCTGCCTCAATGGTCTGAAGAGAAGTTGAACCCAATCACCTTCCTTGCAACCCTGCAAAACTCATGGTCTGAGATGTCTCCTCCTATTTTTCGCCCCAACCTAGCTACTGCTACAAATTATATTATGGACCAGGGTCCATTCACATGTGTGACTGTTTCAGCAAAAAGAGATTCTACCAAAAATACCTGCCTAATGTGGTCCGTTATCGTGCTCACAAACGAAACTCCATCTTGTCCTTTCTTCACAGAGGCAGCTTTTAGTTTTTTTTTTACTCAAAATCTCGCTATGCTTTCATCTTGGTTTCTTCATTACTCCATTTTCACTTTAATTCTAAAAAACCATATAAAGCTTAATTGGCCTTGTAAAATTTCTTAAAATGGTCAAATTTATTTGAAGAAGATTCAATAGATTCATACATACAAATCAAAATACAAAAAAAAATAAAATAATATCCATTAAATTAAATATACAAAAAAAATGAAATGAATTTGTATTAATATAAGAAATGAACATTTAGTAATAAACTAATGATCCTATAGTTTATAAAAATGAACTTTTCTCAATAAATCAATGAATCTTTATTTTATTGCTAATGAACCTATAGTTTATGGTGAATTATACCGACAGTACTCCAATTATCTAACTTGTAACAACTCAGTACCTAGATTATATTTTGTAATAGAAAACCCTTTAAATTTTAAATTTGTAACATAAAAGTACTTGTCTTTAAAATTTGTTAAACCATTCGACGGGATGCTATTCCACATTAGCAAAAAAAAGTTCCACGTGTACAAAATGGGTCCCATAAAAAATTTTCACCTCTCATCACTTCCACACACTTTTCTTCAAACCAAATATAATCAAACATTCCATAAAAAGGTGAAAATTTTTTGTGGGATCCATTTTGTACACGTGGCATTTATACGTGAAAATTTTTTACTAATATCGAAAGTCCACATCAGTATTCTGTTAAATGGTTTAACAAATTTAGATTGCAGGTACTTTTATATTACAAAATTAAAGTTTGAGGGGTTTTCTCTTATAAATAATATTTTAGGTACTAAATTGTTACGAGTTAAATAGTTGGAGTACGTTTAGTGTAATTCATCATACAGTTTATAAGCTATAGTTTACTGATAATGAACCTAAAATTTACAAGAAATGAACCTTTATTAATAAACTAATGAATTTTTGTTTTATTCGTTATGAACTTACAATTTTATAATAAATTATCCTTTATTAATAGTCTAATGAATTTTTTACTTCATTGCTAATGAACTTAGAGTTTAAAATAAAATGAATCTTTATCGATAAACTAATGAATATTTACTTTATTAGTAATGAACCTACGGTTTAGAAGTTATAGTTTACTGATAATGAACTTTTATTAATAAACTAACGAACATTTACTTTATCTATAATGAACTTACAGTTTTATAATAAATTAACTTTCCTCAATAAATTTATAAACATACCTTCAAATGGATAATGAATATTTATAAAATTATCACTAAGTATTTGATAGCTATATAATTTTAATTTATTTACAAAATTGTCACCGCTTTTCATTAGTGTGATGATCTTTGGTCTATAATGCTACTTAGATTGAATCCATGTTATAACAATCCATATACTGTTGCCCCTATTCTTCAATCTCAAAAGGTCTTGATCATTTTCCCTCATTTCCCACTTCTATCAAAATTCTTTTTCTCGAAGATAATTGCCGCTTTCATGATTCCGATTCTAGTAAGACCTTCCTTGGTTTTGTTGTCACTTTCTCTGAATCTATTCGGGGACAAATTTTTGAATTATACCATGAATCACACACTGTGAAGACTGTCTCTACCATATTCAAAACCTTAAACCAGAAGATTAGGGGAAAACCTCATGTTTAACTAGTGGCTTGATACGGCAAAGTCTCTTATTGGACTTGGAACAATTATTTGGAAGAAAATTGTGAATTAATGATGGCTCAAGTTTTATGGGATGGGTATTAAGAAGGGAGAGGAATATCATACCGCAGTGGTTCTCAATATCACCTTGAAGAAGTACGAAACAACCAAGTGTCACTGCATGGTTTTTTATGCTCACTATTCTGACTATTTGGGAGGTGATGGGTTTTATTGGGGATAGAGAATCTCAAAAGTTCAGGAGCTGCAGGTTGGAGGAAAAGCTTTTACTGAAAGAAAATTGGGTTGTTGGAGCGTTATGGTAAGTGGGTATGTAACACAAGGAATGTTCCAAAAGGCTTTAAGCATGTCTTGGGAAATGTTGGGGGTAGGTATTGATCTAATGTGGGTTTGTTGGTTAGTGTGATATCAGCTTGTGCCAAAAATGAAATGTTGGATGTAGGCAATTGGCTTTACGAGTATGTTGACCTTGAGCTCAATACAACTTTAGTTAATAAATTTGTGAAGTGCGGGTGTCTAGAGAAAACAAAAGAAATTTCTGCTGCGATGCTAGTAAAAGCTATTTAAGTATTGTGTTTGGTTGGTGAAATGTGAGCAAGTGTGGAGCAACAGCTTGATAGGTACACTTTGATTGGGCTTATCTCGGGTTTAACGGATTTAAGTCCGTTGAGACTCAACCAAGAGATCTATGGTTTCTGCTTGAAAGTTGAAAGGGCACTGTTGTTCTATAGGAAAAGGAATGAAGAAGCCATGGGAGTTGTTGAAAATAGATTGGGTCTTAAGTGGGTGGCTGAGAATCAAATTGGGAATAAGAATCTAGTGACAGTTGACCGTGTTCTCATAAAGTTTGAATATGATTTTGAATGCAAGAATTCTGCAATTGTTGTGCCTGTTGCAAACACAAATGCTATTTTAATTGCTTGGGCTGGTACTATCACCTTGAGGACAAGGTGCTCAAATGAGTGGTCTGTTGTTGGGTATTTGGTGCCAAGAAAGTACGAACACGGCAAACAAAGGAGGAGACCGCGTGTCCGATACAGATGTGCAGACACGCCATGTGGCATATCGTTGACCGGAAACAAAGTTGAAGCTTTGGACACGGCTAAGAAACGCGAGGGACACAGATCTGACACTACTGGAGACTTCTTAGCATTCAATACCAAAACCTGAATCTCTACTCCTTCTCTGCTCATAACACCAACAATCGTCTCCACAAATCCATCAAAACTCCCCAGAAATCTTGATTTAATCATCAGTCCATAATAATAATACCTTTCACAAGCTTGATGACAAGCTTCTTAGTGGGCTGAAGGGGCGTGGCCTTCTTGCGAGACAAATTAGTGGTAGCAGGAGGGGAGCGGTTGTCGAGAGTCATAGAAGAGGGGTCGAAAACAACATTGTTTTCAGCAGTAGCAGTAGTGTTGAATTGGTGGAGACCATTTTTATTGGAGGAGTCCAAAGGAGAGCAGGCGGAGATAACCTGAGACTTGGCCTTCTTC